>NDGM011053733.1:0-22593 GCA_002564305.1 Octomys mimax | reverse complement strand
ATTTTAGGGAAGGGTCTACAGGGTGTTCAAGGTCTCACTACTAGATTGGACTTGTACTGATCTTCCTGTGTACAGCCTCCCAAGAGCTGGGATTACAGGTGCACACAACCTAGCCCAATCTCAATTGCCATCTCAGTGTGCCCCGGGGGCGGGGCCAGCATGGCAGGCCCAGGGATTGAATTCCCGGCCCCTGCATCTGCTTGCAGGTGCTTTAATCCACTGAGCTATTTGGTCGGCTCTAGCAATTTTCAATATTTAGCTTTTCTCCTTTACTCTATCACTTAGTATATAGCCCATGTTGTTTACCTTCCCTCTCTGCTTGAAAGGAGTATTTTCTTTTTTTTTTTTTTTTTGAAAGGAGTATTTTCTAATATTTGGCTATAATATTAGTTCTATTAATTATGGTTTTTAAATTATTTTGTAGTGATGGTTTAGATGTTATTTTTCAAGAAAGGAAAATTTAAAAGTCCTCTGTAAATTTTGCAATTCTTGCAGTTCTTTTCTGTCCATTTTTGCTTTAGATGACTTGAAGGTAGAGTTTTTTGGTTAGCATTTGTAATTTTTTACATATTTTTTCTCCTTTTTATGTTGTGATAACTTTTTTATAAAGTAGTTACAAAGTTTCTTAGTTTTTTCTTTTATATTAATATTGATAAATCACTTTTTGTGTAATATTTTAATAGTTTTTATTTTTCTTTTACTTTGTGTTTTAAAATAACATTTTCATGTTTTGCAATGTAGAAAAGAATCTTAGCTTTAAGTAAACAAAGTTAAATGTGAGTGAAAATGTAGACATCCTGAATCATTTTGTATTTTTTGGTGGTAGTTACTATTCTTTGCTGGCTTCCACACTAGTCTTTCTTTTACAATTTTGGACTATTTGTTTTTATTTTTTAAATTTTAAGTTTTCTATTTATTTTCATTTATTCTCTGTTTTACACATTGGATCTGATGGAATATAAATTATAAAAGTTTTTAGCACATATATTCTTCTTTTTTACATTTTTCACATATAATTTTTGTTTATATCTGAAATTTAAAATTTCTTGAAGGCAGAAGCTCCTCCTAATTGTGTTTTCATCACTGCTGTTATTCCTACAAGTTCCCTGACAAACATTTGCTCAAATATCAGCTCCTTCAACTATAAGAAATTAAAATTCAATCTACCTTTTGTTTAATATAGCTGACTTATGTTAATTTTTCTGTCATATCTCCTGAAATAATAAGCAGTGTTGTTCACTAACCTGAAAACTTACTGAAACATGTACTAGAACTTTTCTGAGGCTTATGGTTTTCTTTCCTGTTATCATTTCTGTGGTTTTCTCTTGATTTTGCTTAATTATATTGCCAAGTGTACCTTGTAAACAGTTACTTCAATGCATTTTCGGTGTAATATTTGTTTGTTAAGTGCAAACTAAAGATTGATACCCTTTATAGTATCTTCTATTTAACTATATTTCACCTCCATATATAAGTTACTGCTTGTGTAGCATTTTTAATATGCCCTTCTTGGAGATATTCTGTAACTCATAAACAACTTGCCAGTTTAACTCTGCAGCAGCACAAAGCTGAGTGTTTTTCTGTATATAATGTTAAATGATGATGTCACTTTTCATTTATGAGTAATGCTGAGCCATTCTATCTAGTCACTGAAAAATAATCATTTGTAGGAGTGCATTTGGGATATTATTACAACTTATAAAAATTGCGTGAGATTTTCATGTTTAGTAGTTTGTACTCTATTTTTCAATTTTCATAGTAATTCATTTGTGTGAATTTCACCTTTTTAGATAATATTTCTTTTTCTTCTTGTCAGGAAACGTGTTATAATAATTGCTTACATATATAATTTTACTATGTTGGTGATAATCCACAGGATCCGTTTTTATTGTTTCTGGTATTGAATAATTGTATTCTAATCAGACTGATTGATTAATATTTTAATTAGTTATTTTTTGTGAGCACTTGCAGTTCTGTTTATCTTGAAGATATCAAAAGACAGACCTTTTTTTTATTGACATAGGGGGTTCCCTAAGAATGACTATTGACATTTATTTTATAACGTCTTTTACACTTGTATAGTTGTAATATACTAAGTAAAATTTGCATTCATGTGGGAAATTATTTTACAGAAAATGTTCATAGCTTTTATATGTTATCTTGGTAATATGAGAAAAGTAAGATTGCAGATAGTGTTTTAGGTGTGGAAACAAAGATTTTAAGCTACTGAAAATGTTTTCTAAAAATGTTGAAGGCAATATAAAAGTCTTTGCTGTTGATTAAAAAATATTATTTGTCAGTATTTTTGCAATGTTGTAAATAACTCATCTTCCAATAATTCATTGGAGTAACTAAATTTAGATTGCAAATTTTTCTTTTCAAATATTTTGACTCTTATCTCCCTGCTTTTCTATTGTATCTTAATTAATGTGGTCTATATAAATGGACAATAAATTATATATCTTTGTTACAGAGATCAGACAGTGAAAAGAACTTGGTATTCATCCCAGACAGAATTATGATTGAATGTATTTGCAAGATTAAAGCAGTGAATTTACTTTTTTCTAATTAAAGGCAATTAAAGATTTCCAGACACAAATAAAAGACAATGAATTGAGGAATAAGTGTAGGAGCAAGTCCATTTGCAGGTGAAAAGATGTGCCTTTGAAGCAGAACCAGCTGTATTTTCATTGAAAGAATAACAGTTTAGGGAGCTTTTCTGCATGTGCTTGCTTGATAGCATAATGTACTCATAAGCAGCTTATGCAGTATTCAGAAAATAACAGTGCATTAATTTTTAAAGCAGCGAAGGCAGAGGAAGAGCAGTGCTGCCACAAGACGATAATGAATATGGCTAGTGTAAAGTTGACTATTGGGAAAGGAAAAAAAACAGTGCCCTTCTGAAAAATGGACATTTACAAGACAATACTCAGATAGTCACGTGATAATGAGCCTGAGAAGCAGTATCTACCAAGGACAAAGGTGCACTCTAGTTTCTGGGGAAAGGTATAGAATTCAACAGAGAAAGCCCAAACCAAAGTACCCATTGTTTTATTAAACTAAAGAAACAGCTATATAAAACAGTGCCATAGTCAAAGCTATTCCTTTAAATATGAGATAATTCCTGACATAAATATGGATTTTATATTGAATTGAGGAGAATATACAGATTACTTTATCACTACCTTAAATAATGTAATAATGTAATAATAATGTATAAGGAGTGATAATAATGAGGTACTAAAATATTTATGATAATATTCATGTATGTTTTTGTATCTATACATTAATATATGTTTTATATTTATTTAAATATATGGTTCTTTATAGGAACAGGGATCATGCTTAAATAAGTTGTATTCTTACAAAATAATACATAAGCAAATAAACTTTTAACATAAATATCTGCTGGTTGAAATTATAGCTTAAAATGGCTTTTGAAAGTATTTTGCTTAAGAAACATATATGAAGTCTGTATGAAAATAGATACAAATAAAACTTATGAATATTTGTGGTTTTGCCTTTGCTATTAAAAATTTCAGACTTGGGGCTGGTGAGATGGCTCAGTGGTCTAACGCACCTACTTAGAACAAGCTCAGCAAAGCACTGGGACCGCGGTTAATCCCCCAGCACCACATGCCAGCCAGCCCCGCCCCCTGGTGGGCTGAGCTGGCCACCCCCCCCACAGAAATAAATAAATAAATAATTTAAAAAATTTCAGACTTAAGTTTTGAGTTCCTTTGTATTAATGTACCTTTCAATTATTATTTTGTATCTTCAATAGTTCCTTGAGTTTTTAATTTTATTCATTTATTTTTAATGCATATTTGTAACACTATATATATATATATATATATATATATATGAATTACCATGTAAAACTTGGAGAAATTTCTGCTGGTATCATGTGCTTTTAGGTGTAAATTTTTAAGCTGCTGTCTGTTTGTACTATTGAGCTCAGGACTTTGTGCTTGCCAGGCAGGCGCTTATGCCTCTGAGCTATATCCCCAGCCCTACAGCTCTTGAATTGGGAGTATGTATATTATATTGAGTGAATCTTAGTTATGTGTATTTGGAAGAAAACTGATAGGTAATCTTTAAGTGCATGATAAAAATGATTTACATGATCCTAGGGAAAAGAGTTCATATCCATTTTACTTTGGTCCTAGTATTAGAATATGTAAGCCAGAGATGGAAATAGTCATTATTCCAGAGAAGTAATAAGAAATAGAAACTGATGATTGAAAGAGATAATCATTTAGAGTCAAACTCCAGTTTACATCAAGTCATGCCCTAGTTCTTGCTTGTCCTATTCACTAGAACCTCTGTCTCTCTGTTTCTGTCTATAACTCTCTATCTTTGTCTCTCTCTCTCTCTCATAATTAGATTTCTGTCACTTATAATGAAAATCCTGAGCAGCATCTGTAGATTGCTCCAGCATCCTCAGCCAATAACCAGATACCTATCTCACGCAAGACTGAGTTGTTGTTACTATTCTCTAAATCCAGGGGATCTTAAAAGATGGTCTTGTTTATTTTATTTGTTTTGGTTCTAGTTTGATCCAGCCTAAAGGAAGAGGAAAGAACATTTTAAAAATTCTTATAATTGCGACTTTATAGGGAAATTGGTTATGTAGGACAAATAGTTACTACTTTCTAGGACCAAGTGACAAAGTAGAGATCCTGTCTGCTACTCAGTTCTCTAGCTGGTTGTATCAGTTGTAATTTGTGACTTCTTTCTTCCTATAGTATTTCAAATCTTCTGTGTCTAACATTTATCAGTTTACTACAGGTCTTTGCCTTCATGAAAATTCTTCATTTTCAAAAATTTTAAGTCCTTGACTATTAATCTAAAGTTAGGCAGAAATATAGGAATGGCCATAGTTTTTACTCTTAGGAGCTCTCTGACACTACCCATACTTCCTTAGACATTTACTTTGTATCAATAAGGCATTTTATCCTAGATAACAAGCATAATTCATGTTAGCTAATGCTTGATTTCCCATTTATCCTGTCTGCCTACAGGCATGAGAAATCTAAACTGGCTAGGCAACTAGCTCTGCTTCCCAGTCAAGAGAACAAATACTGTGTTTTTTTCTTATATTCTTTAATATTATGTAAACTACACAATAATGTATATAGCTCAAACTGCGACTACCAAGACAGGCTTCCTCCTTCATAGTCTTTTTGAGTCATACTCAAGGATAGCAATGATAACATAACAATCTAATTTAAAGAGCCTTCTATAAAGACTTTTTAACATTAAAATGATACATCCAACTTTAAAAATATTTTTAAACTAGACAATCCCCAACTCATAACTAGTTACTGAGACCTGAGTGTAATAGCTGTTACTTGCTGAAGAAAATATGACTCTGTGTTTATGTTAGTTTATGTTTCCTATGAAAGAACTTAGAAGATATGGACTTCTGTATTTTCCTTTTTTTCAGTCAAGTGGCCATAGGTGTCTGTCTTGAAGACATACAAATTTTTATGTTGAAAACTTGGGAAAATAGAAAGATCCAGATTCTATTACAAAGAAATTAACAGATGCCATGTAAATGTTTTCACTCAGTAGAGTGAAAGCAAATTTTGCAGTGTATATACTTTGGATATCATAGTCTTCGAGGTGAATACTAAATTAGGAATAATTACACAGTTTGGACAAGTACCAAGTGTGTAATAATTTTAATATATATTATAAATATAGTTCCAAACATTCCTATGTTTTATATAAATCTATAAGAATGCTCTATGAAGATATAGGAGTTGAATTGAAATAGAGTTCATTGTTCACCAATAATTATGTGACATTTGAAATACAGTGAAGAATTCTTACTTTAACATTGATTCTTACAGTTATATGTGAGATTTTTCTGACAGATACTTAGACCAAAATGTTATCTATATATCTATCTATCTATGAAAAACATTGTTAAATAATACTTTTATTTATTAATTTTCATCTCCATTGCACTCAGAGTATTATAGGACATATACTAGCTAAAACAAGAAATGACTTTATGTCTTCAAGTATATAATCTTCAAATTTCTTTTTAGGTTTTCTTTAGGAACTGTCTATATAACCCTGAGTGGAAGCATTTGATGTGTTACCACTTTCATTGTTCTGAACTGTTTATATCTCAGCAGGAATAATGGCATGAATAATTTGACTGTTGAAATGTGAAATCAGAGTGAACACTTGTCAAGGTTTTTTCAGCAAAATTAAATGTTGCTAATTTAAAGTAAGTCTGAGTAATACTTTTTGCATATTATATATTCCATGATTTAAATTTAGATCATTTGATATACACTTTTACAATTGGCTCATTTCTGGATCATTAAACCCTATTATCAAATAATATTTATTAAGCTTCTGCTTACAGATTCAGAATGACTTCTATAAAAGAGCAGTTAAGTAAGGAGCATATATCTTTTCCTTAAAAAATAATACATAGTTCTTCTGCCAAAAACTTTCATATGTATGATGAACACAAGTATACCATTTCTATATTATTTACAATCATTTGACTCTTTTCTCTCAGCCAGTTCTAATTCTAAAACTCTATATGAAATTTTTAAATTACTTTTGAATCATTAACAAACACATTGAGAAACAAATCTATTGCCCACTAAAATTTTATGGTACATCTTAGTTCAACTGCTTTTAGATTTCTTTAGTGTAAGGAAGATGTAGAAATGAAAGTTAGAAATTATCATTTAAATACAAGAAGTGTATGCTAATATTACAAAAGAATTGATTGTTGAAAAGGAAGGGAATGAGGTAGAAATAAGAAAAAATAACATGAATAGCCAGAGAGATTATATAGGCATAAACTGCTATTCAGAATACCAATATGCTATAATGTTTGAGGCCTTTTTGTTCCAGGTCAAGAGTTTAGTTATCAAAAAGTATACTACTATAGTTAATACTTTTGTTGCTAAATGTGTTTATTCCCATACTGTATAATTCTTCTTTTTCACCTTATTGGTGAGGTCACCATATGGCATACCAACAAAGTAAATTTTGTGACACTAATTCAGTTTTGTTCATTTTGGACTGTGAAATGTGATATCAATGATTAAGACTAATAACTATATGTAGATATGCTACATCTCATATCTAGTAATATTTATTCTGTTCTCTATAAGAGGAAACAAAAGTTAAATATATATTTTCCTAATGAATTCAGAGTACTAAAAGTTAATTATTTACAGATTCCTTTTCTAGTCTCTTAGAGAAAACTAGGGAATATTTCTCAAATTGATTATTTGAATACTTAATGTACTCATGATAAATTTATAATGAGCTATCACTCTTTAATTATGAAGACAAAGTTAACTTTACCTGTCAGTCAGATATTACATATCCTCATTTTTAAAATATATTTATTTTCAAGTGCTCCAACAGGCTTATTCTTTTCATTATAAACTTATCCTCTAAAATAAGTTGTAATCTGTTTTCTATTTTTCCTTTTGACATTCACTGCCTGTCACATCAAAGATGTCTGTCAGAATCTTCTTCCTGAAAAAGGAAAAGAGTAGAAGTTGACCTTTGGGTGACGAGTTTATGATGATCACATGCGGAAACTGCTTTGCAGCTTTGTGTCCCTGTTTTACTCTATTTAAACATTCTTTGGCATTTCTGATGAGTGTTGAACTTGAATTGTGTATCAGCACAACTCATTGTCTGCAACTATTTCTTCTTAGGTAAACAGGATTATAAAAAAACCAAACCAATTTTGCGGGCAACCAAATTAAAAGCAGAAGCTAAGAAAACAGCAATAGGCATAAAGGTAGGCCTCTACTTGATAAGCTTGTAATTTGATATGTGTATGTCATTTCATTTTCTAAAACTGGGTTGCACAAATGTTAAGTTTCAAATGCTTTATGACATTTCAAGATCTAAATAGAATGCTAGAGTTGAAGGTTTTGAAAAGAATTTACTTAATGGAAAATATCCTTTCTCTGCTGAGATTTTGAGGGACCTCAAAATGAAATAGCATTACTTATGAAAGCCAGGTCTACCTAAAGACGTAATTTATTTTTCTAGCACTACTGCATATATTGTTCAAACATTTCCGTGATATATATGGCTTTGATAAGAAATTGTTTCATTTTCAATGAATTTCACTTCTTAGTTGCTTAAGTTATAGTTATAATTACATACACTTAGATCACTGAGGTGTACAATTTTACTTAGTTTCAGTATTGCTGCTGCTCAAATTCTAATGGCATGCCCAAACTTGTCCTTTTAGGAAATCAGTGTTTCTCTACTTAAGAAAGATAAATACAACTGAGAATGACACTAACAGATATTAATTCACTGTGCTTGTTCAATAAACAAAATGATACATTATTACCCATAACATCTTTTTGGCAAATATTTAAAATTTAAGTAAACTAAGTAGAAACAGTAATTGGTGGCCTTGTTACAAATCTGTAAAATAAAAATGACCAGCACATATAGTTTATTTAAATATTAAAATGTTAAAAGGAGATTTGGGTTTTTATCTGGCAGATGAAAAATCAATTTTTCTAAGTTATAGCTTACAGCAAATGCCAAGGTATTACTACCAAGCTGTAACAGCTGCTGGCTTGCCAGATGATATATTTGGTTGCCTTCCAGAACTTGCTATTATGATCACAAAACACTACCTTCTTTCTGCTTCCAGTTGCTGATTTTGTTCAAGCACTGCCGAGTGACGTGGTGTGTTTTCAAAACACATTCTCCTCAGTGAGTGTTGTGTGTCAATCGTCAGTGACAAAAATTAAATGACCTTTTTTGTTTGGAAGAGAGATTGATCCTTTGAAGGCTTTTACTTAAGCTCATATGAAGTTTTGTTCATCTTTGAAAATATTTCAATGACACAACAAACCAGTGCTTAGGTTTTCTTAAATCTTTCATCCAATTACTTTCTTACTGTCTCTCATAATAACAGCACTTTTTGTCATTGTCCTCTAAGCCAGTTCATCACTTCATTTTGTCTTGCAGAGTGTAGTGGTTTTTCTGTTTGTTTAATGAGCAGTTGTACGTTAGGATTTGAAAAAATACTCCAGTCTTTCATTTACATAACATGCTTTACACACAACAATCTTTATTTGCCCCTATATTTTTGTTATGGATGTAATTTATATAAATAACTGGGTTCCCAAGATGAAACAAAATTTCCCTTATAGTACAGTTATCTAATTTCTTTTTTAAAATGGAGAATTAACCTCTTCTGACAGTTCTTTTCTTATAATTCCTTTACAATTTAAGCTCTATACAGAAAAGTTTCTGCTATCAGAACATAGCTCCTTTTTAATAAGATAGCACATCATTTTGATTTGTAAGCTTGTGGGGAAAAAAAGACCTTGACTTTAAATATTGTTTACTTTGCTTGAAAATTTATGTGAAGAGCCCATTAAGATGATATGAAACTTTTTAGAATCAGAACCGTGAGGTGTTTTACATTTCAAATCTGGCATACTAATTAGTTTGCCCTGTCAAACTTTGATTGCCTTGTCATTTTGGCATAGGACTTTAAATAACGAAGTTTCTCTCAGCAATTGCCATTTAATGCTTTTTAATTTCCCCAGTGAGTGATTTTATCCATATTGATAATGTCAGAGAAGCAACTAAGGACTAATGAACATCAAATATATTAGACTCTTATCTAGTTGATACAGAATGACCATAATATTGTACAATTTTATCACTTTACTTCTTGCTCTTTTGAATGAATCATAGTTATGCTCATCAAGTAATTTAAATGTACAGACACTGTGAACAGGTGCGTGGAATAGGAAAATAACACCAAGGACCAACACTGAACATATGATGAGGAGGTCTGGGATCACATCCCTTTGTGACACTTACTGTTGCCATGTTATCCCTAATGTCTAAGGTGCCACATTTTTTAAATGGAGATTATTCCATTTATCTTGTGTTGTCAGGAAACAAAAATGATACATAAAAACAGTGTGATATAAATTTATTACATAGAAGTCATTATAAATTGTTAACTGCTCAAGAAAACATTTGTTATAATTTGTAATGTGTAAATCAGATTTCCCTCAAGTATTTGTCAATGACTTTCAGTTGCTTCAATTATTTTGCATTTTTGTGGCTTTTTTGTATTAAAAAATGTTCTCAGATTTTATAGGGATATTTTCATGGACATTAGTTTGGTAAAGTTTTAAAAGCATTGTATAATTTTAAAATGCTTTGCTTAGAGAGTATATAAATACTTCCCAATTCATTATGTATTTAAATATTATTATTTATATATTTATATATTTATATATATTTATATATTTATATATTTATATATATTTTGCAATATAATAGAATCTATGGAATGAAAAATAAGACATTATTGTCTTAGAAGAACTTACACAAGAAATAACTTTCAGTTTTAATTACCCTATTAAATCAATAATACAATTGAAAAACCACAAGTTAGAGAAATGAACAATTTATATAATAGGATGCCCAAAGTCTTCCAGTGCTTTTTAAAATGTGTATTTAGTAATAGAAGATGTTTCAGGGTAAAAGTAAGCAATTCCATTGTTAGATATGAATAGATTGTAATAAATACAAAATTAATTTCTACTTGAGAAGTTGTATTATTTCTTGTATCTTATAAATGTCATAATTTATGAGATACTAATATAATCAGTGTCACCTAAGAAATATTTGCATAGCTAAATTTTCTCTCTAGTTGCTGTTAAATTAGATTCTTTTGTAAGAAGTGCTACATGACTCAACTGTTGGAGAACACCAATACTGGTATTTCCCCATATTCAAAAGGAATGGGGTATAGATTTGATAAGTTATTTTAAAAAGGTCCATTTGAAAGCATAACAAAAGAAATAAGTATCTAAAATTGAGTTTTCTTACGTAAGTTAAGAATTCAGTGTTAATCAAATCCTGCCAACAACCACTTGGTATATGTAGCTTGAAATATTATGTTTGTTCTTTTGTGGTTATTTCTGACTTAATGCTAAAGTTGGCCCACAGGCAGGATTGTCATAAATGCCTACAGGTGTCTAACTCATGGTTAGTGTCCTCAGATCCTGAAAGAATTATTTTCAAAGTGTAATGCTGTTTGAATACTCCAAGCATTCAGCCCCCACAATACTTGTCTTCTCACCAAAATAGAGATGTCTATTTGTTACACCTCTCCATCTGGGGCTCACAGTTGTATATTATACACTGACACAAGTGGGTAATGGACACTTGAAAGTTGTGCTCTGTGAATATTTTCTTTTCTCCATCCTTAAAATTATTTTTCATGCTTCTGATATTCTGGAAACGTACGAGAAACCTAATACACATTTGCTTTAAGGACAAGAAATTGAAAAGCACCAATTAAAGTTGATCATCAATAAGACAAGAAGCATGGCCTCCAGTCAAGGATAAAAACTTTCTTTTTTGCTCTAGGATTGGGTGAATGGTGACTGCTGTTGATCAGTTTTGTTGTCCACTATACAGAACAGATGGAGTTTGCAGTTGTGTGTCACTTGTTTATTACATCCTCTTAAAATTAGTAGCTGTGTAACCAGATGGGTCTGGGAGCACAGCTGTGGATATAAGAAAATAAATGAAACCTGTCTGATGCTGCCATGCCCTTTCGAGATACCAAAGTGTTCAGTTGTAACAAAGAAAAATTCACTTTCTTTTGACGTTATATTGATATATTAGATTTAAAAAATCAGATCTTACAAAATGGTTGACACTGAGCTTTTCAACCCCATAGCTTTTATTAATACTTATTTTGAAAGTTTAGGTAGCTACATAATTGAATTGCAGAGTTATAGAGTTTTTATAAAATATATATGTGTCATTTCAATGTTTAGGTAAAAATTTGATGTTGAGCATGAGCTAAGTTTATTTTAATGTTTTTAAAGTTTATTAAGTGGCATTTGTTGAATTATTTATTTTACAATTTTATGAAATGTAAAACATACTCATGTGATTGCAAATGAATTGCTTTCCATAAAGCAATGCCAGGTAAGTGATGTGATACAGAAACAAAAACCAGAGCAAAATGCTAGGTCCATTAGGGTGCTGAACTGGCACTTGGCGCTTTTCTTCTGTTTATCAAAATATGTTAATATTGAGAAATTTTATGCATTTATACACAGACATATATATATATATATATATATATATATATATCACAAATACATAGACTTTTGAGAGATAATATGATTATATCATAATCTGTGTGGTAAAAGTTTTAGTCATTTTCATATAGTTGCTTAATATAATCAATATTTAATTGCTGAATGAGATATCCAGTACCATCCTGCACAGAGGTGATAAATTTTACTATATTATGTAGCCTGAGCTGAACACTCATTTTCCCTCCTCTATGTATAAGCGATAGATTCAAGATTTAAAGAGTAGAGCTTGAACAAAGTAATATTAAATGAGGAGGCATACACTGGCAGAACCTAAAACTGGTTATACATAATAGCATTTCTTCTCATTTGAAGTGAAATGGTAAGTAATTTTACAAATCTGTATCCAGACACTATCCCTTTATAACAAATGTGTCATTGAAGTAAGAAGTACGATTGAGCATTCCCAAATACAAAACAGATAAACTGCGTGGATCCAAACTAACATTTTGGTATCCAAAGTGAAAGTATATTAAAGCAACAAATTTTAGTTTTACTATTAGGAATAAAACCTAAATTAACTAGAATAAGAATGACACACCCACTGATATACTTTCGATTGCAGTGGATATTGTCATGGCAAAGGAAATTTATTTAATGGGAAAAAAATAAAACAAAAGGAATGGAATTATTTGTTTCAGATTATTCTCGCTGTCTATACTGTAGAACAATATGGTGATTTTACCTTATGATATTGATGATAATATCCTGTCTTCCTTCATCAATTTCAAGTCTATTTTTCTTTCTTTCCCAGGAAGTTGGCCTTGTGCTTGCAGCTATATTGGCCCTCCTGCTGGCTTTCTATGCTTTCTTTTATCTCAGACTGTCGGCGGATGCTGACCCTGATCTGGACCCAAATGAAGATTAGCTGAACAGCAGTCATTACATGAATGAGTGATCGTTTCATAAAAGCACCATTTGGTACCATTACTTTCTGGAGTACTGAAACTACAACATGTTGAACGTTTTATTCTAGTACGTTCAGCTTCCAGAAATGTCTTTTTAATCAATCATATTAGGACATCAAGAAAAGAACAATCTAGTGATGTTGTGTGATATATGCTATGAGATACTTTTGTAAATCTTCCTGCTTTGACAGGTACCCTATTTTGCATTTAGATAAGATGAATAACTGATCCTAAATTCTTCAGGTTTCTTACCAAATTTATGGGCATAACAACTCCTTCACATACAGATTACTAAATATGGTTTTGTTCGATATACCTTTCAAATAAAAGTATGGAGCTTAGAAGCTCGCATTCAGAGCTAAGAAGGAACAAAATGTTTTATTTCACAAAGACTCCTCGCTTTCTTTCCAGACATATTTTGTGTCATTAGTGAGACTATCTGCACATACATCTATGGTAATCTTGTTCCTGCTTTGCCAACTGTTCAGTGCACATGTGCTTCATCAGAAATGGCACCTGGAGGACAGAAGCTCAGAGAGTCACATATGTCTCTCACATAGAGCCCCTTTCCTCTTGGGCTGTCTGGACTGGTTTAAATAGAAAGTTCAGTTGATCTCGGTTTTAATTAACTTATTACTATATTAATATAAACTTGGAATTCTATTTTAATTATGTTGTTCTGGCTGCCTGCAGTATCAGTTTGCCCCTCTTGTTAGGGAGCTATGTAGCAATCTGTCATTTAATAGTGCGGTCTTTTTCATACCACAGAAACAGCAGAAGTCTTACCTACTGACAGTCATTTCCTCGAGTCATGCCCTAAATCTGAACAATACAAAGTTGCTTTGCAAAAATAGCATTTTGTCTCTTAAGAGTTAATCCATTAGAACACTTTAAAACTAGAAAAATAAATACTTGAAGAAAATATATGTCTCTTATTGCTTTCATATATAGTTTTCTATTTATATAGTTTTCAATGTATTTTTCATTTACTAGAGCAGAATGACTAGGATATTTAATACTTTTATTGGTAATTAAATTTTACTAGATTTTTAGAACACATGAGCACATAGAACTTAGAAATTTGGAAAGTAACTTGCCAAAGAGAATGTTTAACAATTATATTAGATGCCTATGTGGAGACAATGGCTAGTTTAAAATATATACACAAAGAAATGTTTTACAATGTATATATTGTATTTATGAAGAAAATTACAAAAGTAAGATTGCTTCCATGCTGACTTAAGGATAAAACATGGGTAAATACTCTAGAAGTTCAAAGGGCTTTATAAGCACAATTTTTTTGCAAAGGACATTCTTTGGTACTTTTGCAAAAACTTGAATTTGATAGGGTAGTGCAACATTGTAGGATTTTTTTATGTGGCATACGTTATTTCATTAGTGTGAAAACAGCCAAAGATCCCGATTTTCTCACAGATTACTTGTGCCAAATGTCTGAGGGCAGAATTTAAGCAGTGTTATTTACTGGACTCTTCCTCTTGAACTCACAAACTCAAGAGACAGACCAAGCATTCGTACACCCTGCTCACCATAGTGGACCCATCCAAGTGGCATTTTTAGGAAAGGTTGCAGCATTTTATGCCATGTGGTATGTCTGTTCTCAAAGTGGGAGGCAAGGGACTATCCAAGCTGGCATTTTGGGTATGATGGGCCTTTTGCTTTCCTGAGTGACATGCCACATGTCAAGAAATGCTGCTTTCTTCCACTCCCATCACATGTACGTGAACAATTTTCATTTAGTTATTTCCCTTCCATATGGTGTTAAAAACAGTCATATTAAATAAAGATTACTTCTGGTTTTGAGTGCTAATTTAAATAAGAGGATATACAATAATTGCTTATTAGGTGCCTATCCAAGGGAGCTATTAACAGAGTTGACAGTGTATAAAATAGGTGACTATACTTTTGGAAATGTTCAAAAACTCATCATTCTGAGAAAAATTTCACCATTCTGGTCTAACATGAAGTTTTCTTTTATGGGAAAATGTTGTTTTGATAATAATAAATACGAATCTAAGCATAGTATAATTATAGCAAATTTGATTACCTAGTTTTATTAATATTCTGAGCCTATATCTAGTCCATTTGTATAACTGATTGATTCCTAATGGCCTCAGAGAACCATAAATCCCAAAGGTTTAAAATTGATTTAAGTAAATAGACAAAGTGAAGCAATACAATATATGTTTATGTACCGTTTTCATGAAATTCAAATTTTGTGAACTCGTATTAACTTGGAAGCAGGCAATCCTGTGAGGCTAAATCCCTGATTAAAAGTCTGGTCTGAATCTTTGAAGACAGAAAGGTGATGTCTTTCTGCTGTTTCAGGGGACTATATTTTTGAATACGGCATAGGTTTGGCATAGATCTGAGACTGGCACCAGCAGATATTAGACATAGCTGTTTCCCCTACTGTAGGCAGAAGACAAAACCAGAAAAAAATATGATATCTTTTCAAAATGTGAGAATCTACTTTTTAATGCACTCTGAAAATAAATGTATAATTTAAGAGACATAAAATATAGCCCGTGGGATACTGTGAGTGGAGTATGAACAATTGCTGGTTCTGACTTCACAGGCAAATCTGGACTAGCGTAAAGAATACATAAATTTGTTTGAAGGGAGAAATTACAAAAATTTGATTTCATCTAATATTTTTTGAGACCCATTTTAGTGCAAATACAAAGTTGTTTTAAGAGAACAAAAACAATTCAGGGTTCTCTTCAATTTTTTTCACAAGGACTGAAGAAATACTCTTACCCTAATCAATGATTATAAAATGCTGAGGATATATTCTTATTCATTTCTGTCATTCCTATAGTGTAGAAATCTGGACATAAATATAATATATGCCTGTTAAAATTAAATGTAATACATTTTAATCCTCTCAGAATCTAGCAAAATTCTATTTAGTAGAAGAGCAAAGATTGCTTAAATTCAGTAAGTCAAACATAAGCACCAAAATATTGATCAACTCAGCATTTAGCAATTATGGCCATTGGTTGTTGTTTCAGCCTGCTTCTGTTGAAGATTAAAAAAATTGTGTTAAGTTTGTTATGAGCTAGAAATACTGGCTTTTCAAGAAAATCAAGTATGTATGTTTAGTTAAAGACATACTTAACAGCTAAGTTTGACTCCAAAAAACTAAAACTAAATTCTTAGTATAACATTTGTATGAATAGTAAAACACATATTTTTTCAAGATTCTAAATTATAGTCAGTGATAAGACCATGAAGAGACTACTTCTTGAGAGAAGCTTTAGAAATCAATTTTTAGAAATGAAACATCCAATTCTAAGGCATTTCATCCAAAACATGCTCAATGACCATACACTACCTAAAATAACGTATCTTCTCTCCTTAACAACAATCAGGCTTTACACTTACCTGGGACTCCTCTGGGGCGGCGCCTACACTCCTCCCTGAGCAGCGCTGCTTTCTTTATTAGACATGATCCAATGCAGCCTGGATAGAAGGAAGTGTCCTAGCTTGTTTTCCACTGACACCATATCTAGGATCAGTACAACCCTCAGTAAAATTTTCTTTTAAGAGCAGCAAATGAAATAAATACCTACAAAGTCATTCTTACCATTTTGTGCAGGGTAATAGAGGTAAATGTAGAGGGAACTGGGAGAGCCATGTAAAGAACTATACCAATGTGCAAATACGATCGTTAACTCATTTACAACAATTGAACTGCAGCCGTGTACAGTACACTGCCTTCTCATTATACAATGTG
Organism: Octomys mimax; assembly: GCA_002564305.1. Lineage (NCBI taxonomy): Eukaryota > Metazoa > Chordata > Mammalia > Rodentia > Octodontidae > Octomys > Octomys mimax. The sequence continues at coordinate 5,758 of NDGM011053733.1, read as the reverse complement.
TTTAATCCCTAGCAACGGATATGAGATCCTTATTTCAAGAAAAAAAATAAGATACGTTACATGCCAGAAGATTTTTTGATGACAGTACCCCCTCCTATTCTTCATTTTTTAAAACAACAACCAAATTGGTGGGGAGGCAGCCAAAATTTGAGGTACCAGTGCTTCTCGAACAGATGTCGCACCATTATTTTTTAGCTCGTTTAGATGAATAAACATGTTAAACTGTGAAGTATTACATTTTAGATTTTTTCATTAAAAAAAGAGACAATCTGTTTACTGTCCTAATTGAGACAACAATCCTTGTGGTTGCCAGTTTTGGCAGTCATAACAATGAACTATAAATATTTGGACCAATCAAGTAAATGGTGACTATAAAGGCTATAGCATGTGTAAAGTTCTGTTTTCACGGGCACCCATCTTAGTATGGCATTTTTTTTCTGACTTCTTCAAATACAATTGTTTGTGTGAAACTGAAGTTTCATGGTAAGCCTAAAAGAAATTGATTTCAATATCTAATTTCTTCCTAGTTTATCATCCTTTTTAGTGTTCAACTATCCATCTGCTTGTAACAAATTGCTTCTTCAGTTGTGCTGTTGAATGCAGCCAGGCAGGTCTTTACTGACTTGCCTTCTCTGTATGTCTTAGAGTAACATAAAATGCAGAGGTAGCCTCTTTTAAGGGATTTTTGTGTTTACAATGTGATTTTAAAGGCATTTTGAATCTCTTTAATTGTAACATTTAGTTCTGTAAAATAGGGGTTTTTTTTATTTTTTAAAAGGTAGGCACTGCAACATTTGTTGTAATGATAATGAGGAAGCAGGTGATCGTAATCTTACCCCCTGTGAACATTCTTTACTTGAAATATCAATGGCAGGGAGTTGATAGACTAATGAAAAATAATCCATACAATAGAAAAACTATTTCAAACATTTGTGATCCGAATAGTGAGTGTTTTTTTTAGGTTTCTAGGAGAGCTTCAGCTCCCTTCTCCAGCTTTTCCCCTTCTGCCATTCATTTGAGCTTCACTTTTCCTTTAATGGGTTGGCACTCTCTCATGGTTCATTGTGTGCTCAGTGTGTTAACTATTCCTACAGTTATCCCTGATTCTTATCTATTTTCCAGTCCTTTATTTCTTAACTGCTTTTGTTTTCACTGTTAATCCTATATATCACACATAAAAAGAGAAAATAATAAAATGAGCTTCAATATATGTTTCACTCAGTTTTGACAATTATCAATGTTTTTCTACTCTTCTATGAGTTTCCTTCAATTCTATAGGCTGAAATATTTATAGCCTAAACATGGTGACATTTTACATGCAATGCATTTTACAGGTCCTTTTGAATGTCTACTGTGCCACAGTTGGTCTTTTTCAATTCTTATTCAGTTTATTGCTCTATTTTTATATTTTCTATAAATTGGCATTTAAACATCAGCTAGATTAAATGCAGGCAACCCTTTGTTCTTGTTATATTCCAACAAAAAGTACTTCTCAGTACTTTACAGTGAACATAGTTTCAGTTTGCTCACCTGTGAATCTGATTTATCAATGGTTTTATGTCCTAATATCCTGATCCCATCCACAATAAAGTTTTAAAATATTTAATCTATAGTTTTCAGCATATAATTCATAACTGTTTCTTATATCTGTCATTTCACTGGACATTCCAACCATTTCTTAAGCATTTAATAGGTGTTATTATTTTATTGTTAATATATTGTTATTGAAACATGTTCGTGTGATCATAGAGTGATAAATAATACATGTAGATAACATATAATGCTCAAACCAGGGTAATGAGCTCCTCTGTCTTTTCAAACATTAATCTTTTCCATATGTTGAGGTCTTCTGGTTACTTTACAATACACCGTGAATAATTATAACCAATATTATCTTACTATGATGTAGAAAATCAGATCTTATTGGTCCTCTCTATGTCTCAGTGATCTTTATCTAAACTCTTTATACTCTTCCACTTTCCTGTCTTTCCCATGCTCTAGTACCTACTATTCCAATGCATTTAATTAGATTTTGAAAAACAATTTCATTTGTTAACTGTTTGGTTAAGTAAAAATATAGCTCAGAAAGAAATGAAGGGTAAATACTTGAATCTTCCTTCCCTTTTGTCACATTTTAGACTTAAGAATTAGCCCTCTCTAAAAGTAATCCATGAAGATTTCCATTGCTATTACTGCTGCTTTTGTTATTGTAAGTTGTAGATTTTGTCCATTTGATATTTACAGACTATTCAAATTATCATTCTTTTTAGTACTGAAATGAGAATTTGGTTATTATGTTTAACATTAGAAATATTCTTATTAAAGTCATGAAAGTCATTTGTTTTTATTAGTCTATTTTACATTACTTTTTTGAAATTGATAACCAGGACAATCAGACTTTTAAAACAGGCAGACGTGGCAAATATGGAAAAATGGGGAAAAACCTAACACTTATAGATTATATAATTTGATGAAAAAATAACAAAATGTTGGATGACATATATGTAATGTGCTTCTTTAGAAAACTATGTTAATTCATAGCCTTATCTGTATAAAAGTTAATTATAGAATTAAATACAATTGAAAAGTATCTTTTACAACTGTAATTAAAATTATGAAACGTGAAGAAAATTAAGTAATGTGATGAATCATCATTTAAAAGTACTACATAAAATACAAGACAGGGTGTCACAAACCTCTCTTAGCAGGGCTGTAAGAGGCTGGGGAAGGAAGAACACTAGTTCAAGCCCAGCCTGGACAAATTAGCAAATAATTAATGAGACTCTGTCTCAAAGTACAATGTAGAAAATAAAAAGGGATAGAGATTCAGACTTTGGCTTCAATTCCCAGCATTGAAAATAAACATCTAAACATACAAAAGAATCTCTTCATTAAAAAAAATGAGTGGATTTCCTCCATATGAAGATTCAGTTACACAAATATACATTTTATTCTGTTCTAAGAATGGAAATGATAACCTTAATCTGCAAAATATTAAAGTATAATAATTTTAGGGCCAGGGAGATGGCTCAGTGGAATAAGCACTTCTCTGGCCAAGTGCAAGGGCCTGAGTTCAATCCCTGGTTCCGCAAAAAAAAAAAAAAGTATAATAATTTTAAGAAAATTTTTGGATTTTTTTTTTTTGAGACAGGGTCTTGCTGTGTAGTTCAGGATGGCCTTGAACTCACTTTGTAGACCAGGCTGGTCTTGAGTTTGTAACGATCCTTCTGCTTCAGCCTCCTGAGTGCTGAGATTACAGGCATGCACCACCACACCTGGCTATTATGAAATCTTTCTTACCATGATCACTAACCACAAGCCTGTCTTCTACGTCTGAGATTCCTCTTGGTTCATTCTGCTGCAGATACATTCAGTGGAATGTTTGGTCTCCTGAATATCTGCTTGAATCTATTTAATGAATTCCATTTCTTTCTTATGTTGGGCATTCATGGTGTCCATGATTTTGCGAAGATCCTCTATTTTTTATCCATATCTGCTCTAGAGATAGTAAGCATGTTCTTCATTGTAGTCACTGGCTCTGTAGTTATCTGAGAAATTATTTCTTTTTTTTCTGAGAAATTATTTCTGATTTGATATTTTCTAAAGCCTCATTCATCTACTTTGTGGTTACAATTTCAGAGAAACCTGGGAGGTAGCCTTCAAATTGTCCCACCTTATTAGCCTTGGGGTTTGTCTTTTGTGGACTGGATATCTGTGGTTGCATCTTGTTGAAGTGTCCTCTCCTTTTCTTTCTTTCTTTCTTTCTTTCTTTCTTTCTTTCTTTCTTGTTTGTTTAATTCCTGGGCTGATGCTTGTAAATTGCTTATGGAGATCTGTTTTATTGTTAGTACTTAGCACTCTTAGGGAATGACTACCTCTCATAGGTGTCTTCCAGGTGTAGCTGGGTTTTTGGGTTGTCTGTTGCAAGATTGTACCTCCTCTATTTGTTGGAAATGAAGAGCTGCTGCCTCAGGGGCTCTGTCCCTCATTCTTTGGCACTGCCACCCAGGTGCTGTCACTGGTAAGCAAGCTCAACCTTGGCATATAAGGAAAGACAGCTGCTTAGAATGGCTATGCCACTGTGGCTACCACGGTTCCATCACCAGTAACAATAGTGTTGAACTCAGCCCAGACAATGACAAACTGAGGTAGCTATTAATTTGGCATATTTAGAGATTTGTGATTCTATCACAAAATCTGAAACAAGTCAGAAAATTATATACATCAAATAAGTACTCGATATGCCAGGGTTACCCTCAGGGAAGAAAATGTAAATGGAATTAGGGAAAAGTAGATAAATAGAATAAAAAGAAGAGATTAGAAGCAAGGCTAGAGGACAAAGGAAAATCATGCAAACTGAGGGAAACTGGTGCAGAAGCCAGAAGGGAAAGAGAATGAGGAAATAAAAGGAAGAACAGAACAGAACCACTAACAAAAAGGGGCTGGGCTAGAATCTATGTTCATATTCATATAAAAACAAGATTAAAAAATTAAGAAAAAAAAACAAGAAAAGATAGAAAAAACATTATCACCTTCAATGTTTGTCTCTGCTGTCACGGGTAGACATCTGGAGACAGAGTCCAAAAGTATGTTGCTCTATCCCAGCAGGCCAGTAGTAGCTCTACAGCTGGGTGCTAGAGAATCTTGATAGGCCTGCACCTTTATTTCCCCTGAAGTTCAGGCTAGCTTCTGGCAGCGAGGCTGGGGCTAGACCCATTCAGCCTGCAGCAGTCAATGCATCACCCACAGTCTTGACCTCGTCAGGAGCTGCTAGGTGAACCCAGCAGTTGTTCTGAATTCTGAGCTCAGTTGGCCCTCTCTAAGGTGGCTCCTGGCCACTGACCTCTCACTGGGACATCTGATCCTGCAGCACTCACTGCCAGCCAGTGCAATCTTTCACAGCCACTGCTACCTTCCACTGCTGTCTCTCTGGAGGCCTCTAAGTTTGACAGAAGTCACTTTGTGTCCACAGGTTTGAACTGCTCCTCTCACACAGTGAGTCCTGACTTGCTTGTAGAGGGCTGGGTGCTACCCACTACCTCCTTCCATGTTGAAGCTTCTCTCCTTGATCTCTCCATTGTCTTCAGTCTTCTCTTCAGATCCTTCCTGTGTCCAGGGAACCTCCTTCTTCCTTCTTCTCTTCCTCACATTGTTGTATTCCACTACATAGACAGCAAATCTCATAGAGGCACCTTCTTTGCTGCTTACAGCTCTGCCATCTTCCTGGAGGTGTGATTTTCACTGGTGTTACTGAGCTTGTTCTTGAGGAAACTCTCTTCATGCAACACAAGGATGGCATTCATGCATAGCAGAGCAGTATATTTGCCCATCAAGTTAAGGTTTATTCTCTGAGTACAGGCGAGGGGTTTGAGTCTCTGTTCTGAACAGAGTTCTTGAGGAAGCCTTACATTCTTCAGGTCTGTACTCACCTTAAGTGAAATAGCAAGTTATACAAATATAAATAGTATCATAGTTGAGAAGAAAATAGGCAAACCAAAAGAACTATGCTATGTACAGAAGTCTAACTACAAACATTTGCTTAATACATCAAATGTGACAAAGATAAAAAATAGATTGCTTATTAAATATATTGCACTATTTAAATATCATTTATTAAATTACATGTATTCCATGACTTAAAGAAAGATTAATTTGTGATGAAATCAATGATTTTATATAAAAATAAAACCATAAAAATATATTTTTTTCATCAGTTTTATTGAGAAACAAATAGCAATGATACAGTTTCAAATCAAAT
>NDGM011053729.1:0-10021 GCA_002564305.1 Octomys mimax | reverse complement strand
ACTATTAGTACAAATCTTTCTTCTCATTGAATTAAGAGAAAGTAGCTGTATATCTATTGTAACCATTTTGTATAAACAGATACAAAATGATCATTCATTTGTATCCCCTTTCTTGTTTAGTTTTGTCAGAGAAGGGTATTCCATTGTCATGTGAATATTGCAGGTGCGTGAATTCACAAAATATTCCAATATAGTCCAGTAGTCCATAATAGTAGTGGGTCATCCGCAGAACTGGCAATGTCAGAAGTTTCTCAACTGCTTCTTGATTCCCCCTTTTTCTTCTATTTCTCCTTGCTAAACAGTCATTTTCTAGGTGTCTCAATTCCATGTTTTAGAGAAGCCAAGATTTATGGTCAAATTTTATTCCATCACCTGTGTACTTTCAAGTTCATCAATTTTAGCAAATGTCCCACTCTGTCAAGGGATTCTGACAATGGAGAAGACAATGTATGTGGGGCCTGAAATATGTGGGATACCATTGCGCCTTCTTAAATTACTGTAAACCTAAAACTGCTCTAAAAATTAAGTCTAAAAAAACCCTACACTACCAATATAAATGGTAGATGGAGACTTGGCACACAAATACAGAAGACAAAGACATATGACTAACATCAAGCCTCCATTGATTAAGGAATTCCTAGAGACCCCTGGAAGCACAACAGGCAAGAGAAGATTCTCTACAATCTTTGGAGGAAGCACTGTCCTGCTGATGCTTGATTTTAGACTTCAGTGTTCCAGGACTTGGTTTGTAGTAATTAATTATGGAAACCCTAAAACATTAATCCATAGAGACATAAAAACCTCATTTGGGGGTCACCATGGGATGACTGATGAGCAATTCTCATGGTAGAACTCAGCTCTGAGTTCCTAAGGTTCTGGTAGTTCTGCATCATGGTTCAACTTCATCTTCCCAGTACTGCTTTCTTCCTTTTTCCTTTCAGAGACTTTAGTCCCTTATTTTCAGTACTGGTGATTGAACCTGGGTCCTTGCATTTGCTAAGCAGGCTCTTAGACTGCTGAGCTATCTCCCCAGTCCCAAGACTTTGGATCCTAAAAAGTATCACATTCTATACTTATTACTTCCAGAGAACCAGTATGGCATAACCATAATGGTTGTTAAGGATTAAACAACGAAGAGAGAGAAAGGATAAAAGTTAGGAAATAAGGTAGGGGCAAAACCATACATTTACATGCACAAGGTGATTAAGGCAATGATCCTGAGAATCTTCATCAGGTTTTTGAAACTAGCAGTTATTTGGTAGGATTCTCTCCCTGACTAACTCTATATGCTGACATTTGTGAACTAAGCAACTACATGAGGACAGCAGTGTGTTTTCCTAAAACCATGCTTGAAATACCTGTCACTTTGGCTTTCTAAATGTGTCCTGCTTCTAATGTCATATCAATTATTGCTATACTCTCTTTAAAGTAAATTTTTTAAAAGATGACAAAAGAAAATGAGAGACAAGAACAAAAATTTAAGACTTCTTGAAAGCATGTAGTAATATTCAATCATATGACCCTCTTGCATAACTATATATATATATTAATCTGAGCAAGATTTGATGATAAAAACATAATATATCAATCACTGTTACTCAGGTATTCTTGTTTTGAAAAACTATAACATATTTATTGTTATATATTATCCTGTTTCTGTCTTTACTTTTGTTTTTTCTTGCTCTTGTTTTACTCTTCACAATAAAAGATTTTAAAAAATAAAAAGAATATAAGAGGACTGAGTGGAACCAGTAGATTGAAACAAATTTTGGTTATACGTTTTTGTCCATCATTTATGAGTTTAAACTGAAGAAGGGAGGAGGGAAGGACAGAAAGAAGGGAGGGAGGGAGCCAGGAAGGAAGGAAGGAAGGAAGGAAGGAAGGAAGGAAATTGCCACTTGGGTCATGAACTTGGCTTAGCCCAGTAACCAGGCACATGTAGGGGTGGGGCTGGAGAGTACACAACCTCCACAAAGGGGACAGCTTTCTTCCTTGAGGGCAACATTTTTGCTCTTGCAGAGTTAAAACTCTATCAATGTGCAGAAATAATTTCACTACCTTGCCCTCAGCCATTCTGACATAAATCCTCATGGATAAACATTTTTAGTGTGAAGAGCAAAAACAAGACAGAAGAGACATGTTCCAACAAGGCAAAGGAATGTGGTAAAGGAGAAAGAATTGTCACTATTCTCAGCAGTTGAAAAGACCCTAAGAGGCAGGAGTTCAGACTCCCTGTACAACACAGCTTTTTTCAGGGGCACAGGATTTTAGAGGCTATCTACTACAGTATCTTGCTTTATAAACAAAGAAACTGAGGCTCCGAGACAGCAAGTGATTTATTCAAGGTCTTATTACTAGGTTATGGTCAAGGACAAAGCTGGAGGCTCTGTGTCCTTCTAGTAACTCTTCCTGAAGTAATGGAAGGTGTGAAAAGAAAGAAGGAGGGAGTAAGGGAAAATGGAAACATGAGTGGGGTCTTGGTATCTGTAAGACCAAAGAGATAAGCCCTGGTTGGGTGCTTTGGAAAAAATTACAACACTATCCGCTAAAACACCTGTGCAACAAAATCAAATCTGTGATCTTATCATCCAAGATAGTGAACTCAGAAACAGAGTTTTCCAAGAAAATAATGAAGTTGGGATTCAAAGCTTTGTCTGACTCCAAAACCATACTCTTCCAGGACAGCATGATACAACATGAAAGGACTGGATGAGAGTGAAAAGTCAAGGGAAATTATGGTAATAGGTGAATACCCAGGAGAACTGGAGAAGAGTGGGAGTGAGGTGTGAGTAGCCTAGGAATAACCAGAAAAGATTTTAAAGCATGGACTTACACTAATGGGATAATGGAAGCCATGTTCTCATCTCTGAATATCAAAGAGAGGAAGAATTTGCAGTAGTGTGCATTTTGGTGTTGCAACTAAAGATTGATGTTAAAGGAAAACATTAGGCAGGTGGGGGGGTCATTAATGCAGGCACAGGGAAAAAACTATCATTTTTCATGAAGAGGTTGATTCCGAAAACAGAAAGTCTTTGGGAAATATAAAGATGGTATTAGTGAAGGGGTGAGAGTTGAGGAGGGCAGAGCAAAAGGCTACATGGGGTTCTGAGTGATGAACTAAGAAGTTTCTTCCTTGAGAAGCACAGCAAGTAAGCATGCTGCTCATGGTGACAAAGAAGTTCTGCCAGAGAGGGGGTTCCAAAGTGGCCAGGGGCAGCTCTGCTTTGACCTGGGTGAATGTGAGGATCACTGGCTTAACAGTGCCTCCTCCACATCTCATTGCATTGGTCTAGGCCCTGGTTATCTTCTGTGTGGATGTCTTAGTTACCTTTCTCTCATTGCTGGGACATAATGCCCAACACCCAAAATGAATGAAGGAAATATTTATTTACCTCACAGTTAGTGGAAGTTTCAGTCATTACTCTGCCGAGTATACTACAAGGCACAGTGGCACATGGCACAGAGCAGCCATTCATGGTGGTGACAAAGAGCAAAGGGAAAAGGGAGGGGCAGCAGCTATGGCAGCTAGCTACCCTCTCAACCCTCCTTATAGCGTAATGAAGATTGTCCACCCCAGGGCCAGGCTGAGGCACTCACACTTGCAGTCCCAGCATTGGATCAAGAATCAATCATAAATTCCAGAAGCTGACCCATGACTGCATGAGGTTTTGTGGGGACAACTAGATACAAACCATAACAGTGGACCTTGGAAGGGTTTCTTAATTTGTCTTCTGCCTCTTCCAGTTAATTCTACAAAGATCCTCCCATTTGTTTCCCAAAGGGATCTTTGCAACTCACAAGTCAAAAGCGACCACTACCCGAAACCTTTGGATTTAAAGTTCTTCTATACAGATCCAAGGCTCTCCTTTCCTGCCTCTGTTCTCCATGTCCCTACAGCAGAGCCACACTGACGTGAATGCTGCTTCACCAAAATGATCTAATCTTTCACAGCTCCAAGCCCTGCACATGCTGCTTTACCTTTCCATAGTTCTAAGGCCATCAGCCTTCACCACCACTTTTCTACCTGGTGAAAGCCTTAAAGATGTGTGTGAATCTCACATCATTTCTATTATTCTTACCTTCACAGGAGAGCACAGTTCCTTAGCCTTGACATCCATCTAGAGAACTTACAATATGTCCATACACGGAACCCACCCCAAAGCTTGTTTTAAGTGTTGTGGGATATGGGACTGACCTAGGTATTGGAATTTATATTTAAACCTAGGAACTCAGATGTGCAGTGAATATTGAGAAATCTTGACAGAGTTAGTAGTTTAAATGAGACCTTCCATCAAATCTGTTCTCAGAAATATGATGCTCTTTTCAATTCATATAATCAGACTGACTGGGAACATAAGGAATAATACAGTCATTATGTGACAAAAGCTTTTGGTGACTATAGGTCTTAAGGAATCAAGGGGTACAGATTGGACTTGTGTTATATGAGTTGGTAGATTGAGGAATTTTTTTTCAATATGAATGGGATAATAACTAGATAGTTCTTGAGGAATGAGAAATTTTGATACTAAGTTGATTAGTGGTGGAATGAGGAGGACATTCCCAGTCAGAAAAGAGCTAAAGAGTTAGACCAATGACGAAGATTGTTCTTTGAATTTAGATATTTTTCAAAGTACTTTGCCTACATTAGCATGTGTAATCTATACAGTAGCCCTAGGTGGTAGGTATTAATGTCCTCATTTTACAAATAAGGAAACAGAGATACAGACCATCATATAATTCTTTAAAACCCCACAGATATCATGGAAAAATACTGCATTTAAATAACAATTGAAGGTTCTGAGTCAAGAGATACAGGAAATCTATGCTGAATATTTGTGTAGATCAAGTTTGCATCAGTAGACTAGGGGAGGACAACATGCTTCAATTCAGAGGGTTGAGAAGTAGGAAGACATTGGAGATCTTTGAGCAGAACACCAACTCAGTACATTTAAGCAGAAGAAGCCTGCGAAGTGAAGCAAAGCTTTCAAAAGTCTTTTCGTGTAGAACAAAGTTGGAAGTCAGCACTCCTCCAAGCAAGGGAGTGGCAAGTTCCTAGAAAAAGCTCAGGACTTGGTTGGGACCCACAAACCAGCAATAAACAGAGCCATGCAGAAACTTCAAACGTGTCTCAACTTCATCCATGTTAGACTGAAGTGACCTCACCTTCTCTGCCTGCCAGAGAATAGGGTGAGTGTTCTCTGAAGTGAGAAGACAACATTCCCAGTCCCTACCATATTCCAGACACATATTTAGCACCTAGTAAATGCAGAGCAAATATTTCTGTGAAGAAAGAGAACCAATGAAAACAGGCAATGGAAATATACACATAGGCAATACACATAGAAATTATCTAACCCTGACTTTAAAATAACTATAATGATATACAAGAAAATTGATTAAGACTGAAAATTTCATAATACAAACTGAATATTTTAAAATGTTAAATAAAATTTTTAAACTGAATGCATAGTTAAAATAATAAAATCAGTTAAGGTTCAAATTGCATATTAGACAGAATTGAAGATAACATTGGTGAACTAGAAAACAGATCTAGCTAGAGGCAGTCAACAGATTAAAATACAGATCATAAAAAGAGTAATAAAATATAGAAAAGAAAAGGAGAGTGAAAAAATGTTGAAAATCTTAATACATGCTACAGTTGGAAAAAGAATAAAAGACAGATTGGGCAGAAATAATATTTAACAATATAATGGCTAAGAGTAATACTATCTATATGCATTAAGATATAAAAGCTAAATTAAAGAAGAAATAAGACCCAGGTAAGATTTTTTAAAACTACAAACTTATACCTAAGTAAAATCATTGAAAAATTAAGAAGAGAAAATAAAAAATATATAAGGAAAAAAAAGACAAACTCTCTTCAAGAGACCAACACTTAGAGAAACAGCTGGCTTCTCCACCAACACAATAGTAATCCAGAAAAAAATAAAAGTACACAAGAAACTTTAACATACCAAAAGTAATAAAGGCAGGAGACATCTTTAAGTTCCAAAAGAAAGAAAACAGCAACCATGGAGTTTTTACACAGCTAAATATGGTTTTTGAACATAAAAGCAAAATCAAGACATTTGCAAGCAAACAAAATCTGACAACATTTTTCCAAGAGAACTTCATTTAGATAAAGTCTAGGTCTTTATCTAAAAAATAAAATGACTTCAGATGGCAAAGGGAAATAAAAGAATGAAGAACAATGTAAATGGTAAATATATGTTTAAAATAATGACATCTATAAAACAATATGAGTAATATCAAATTTAGAATAAATGTAAAGAGGAATGCACAATGACAACCAAACAATAGGAGGGTGCTGAGTGGAATTAAAGCATCCTAAGATCCTATTACTGTGTTGGAAGACACAAAAATCCTAATTTATGTTAAATTGTAGTAAATCCAAAATACTTGTTAAATCTTAAGGACAACTACTAAAAGACAGACACTAGCAACATACTTAGGGCTGAGATAAGAAAGCAAAAGCTGAGTATTTTAAAAGAAGACATCAACAGAGAGGAAAATGAGGCAAAGAGAAAATGAACAGTAAACCAAAATGGTCTTTAATTATTTAATGATTTATATTCTCAAGAAGAATAAATTAGTATGCAGTATTAGGGGAAAACTTATATGCTCTTTAAACATGACATTTAAAAATAAGAACACATAGACTTTATTATTTTATTTTATTTATTTATTTATTTATTTTCAGAACTGGGGATTGAACTCAGGCCCTTGCACTTGCCAGGGAAGCGCTTATTCCACTGAGCCATCTCCCCAGCCCTTTTTTTTTTTTTTTTTGACACATAGACTTTAATATGCTTCCCTCAGTAACTAATGGTGAAAAGAAGACAAGAAAATCAGAAAGAACAGTGAATATTTGGCCAACATGATTAATAAACTTTACCTACTTGACGTATAAATTCTATACTCAGCTATCTCAAGCAATACATTCTTTTCAAAGGTCTGTGGAATATTTGCCAAGCAGACCACATGCCGGGGTATGGGGAAGGATCAATATATTTCAAGGAATTGAAATCATTCAGTGAGTATTTTTTGTCCACATTATAATCAAAATGGTGTAACAGAAGGAGAATTGGAAATTCAAACATATTTAGAAAGTGAGCAATTCTAGCTCAAGGAAGAAATTACAATATATATTAGAAAACACTTAAAATTGGATAATAAAAATGAGGCATATTAAAACTTATAACCTAAAGCTGTTAATGCTTGCAAGGAAATTTGTGACATGAAAGCAAATATTGGGCAGAGAAAGCCAACCACAGCTGAAAACAACCATTTAATGAAATAAAACAAACTAAACTCAAAGCAATGCAAGATGGAACAACACAACAGCAGAAATCTTTGCAAGTAATTGATGTAAACTTAAGAAAAAAATAATTTCTGTGTTAAATAAAAAATTAATAAAACAGTGATTCAGAGAAGACACAATGATCTACATAAACAGAGATGTCCCTAATCACAAGAACACAAAGCAGGAATAGACACCCATCCACTATTGGTGAATAAATTAAGTAATAATAAAGAAAAAAACTGATCTCCATGAACAATGAACACAATGTTATTGATGAGACAGTCATTAAAATCTTTTAAAAGGAGCTATGTAAAAACTTTACACAAATAAATTTGACAGTATAAGTGAAATTTATAAATCTTTTCTAAAAGAAGAAAACCTGTAGCCTAGTAAAATTAAAATTAGGAGAAATGGGAAATCTAAATAGTCCTGATTTCACAATGATTCCCTCTCAGTCTAGAAGGCTTTATTAATGAAGTTCTCCAAACTGTTACAACTCCAACCTTACAAAGCAGATTTGAAAACCATAAGAGGGGACACTTCCCAACTAATTTTATGAGGTCAGAAATACCTTGATAGTAAAATCTGACAAGGATTCTACAAACTATTTTCTGTCAATAATATTGTTTATAAAAAGATTTTAGTTTTTATTAGAACATGTTTGCAGTACATAATCTTCACCCTCCTTGTGGGGAAGTGGTACATGAACATAATACATCATGATTTTTTTCACTGCCTTGCATTCCCTGGTTTCAAGTACATCTGTTTTTCTGTAACTGACTCAAGTTGATCCTTCTTGATGGCACAGTAGTATTCCATTAAGAATAAACATATTTTCTTTATCCTTTCATATGTTGGTTGGCATATATTTATCTATTACAAATGCACAATTCATAGTAGGCAGTATTATGGGTACTGCCATACCTGAGACGATACTGTTAAGTGAAATAAATCAGACACAAAACCTTAAGTATCACATGGTTTTTCTTATACAAGAAATCTAAAATGTAAATAAAAGCAAAATGAAAGCAGATAAGAAGTAGGGAGTTTGATTTTTCTCAAAGGTGAGGGGGATGAAGAGAGGTGGTGAGAGGGGAGAGAGAGAAGAAAAGGAGATGCGAAGAGGTTAAGATTGTTATGTACATGGGCCAACTGCACACAGGCAATGCAAACACATGCTGAAAACATGTACTAATAAAAATAAAAAAGGAATAATGTACAAAATGAATTGTACTGCTAAAAACATAGGTATAAAAGTGTCACTAGAATGTTTTTCACCCTTTTGGGCAGCTGCAAAAGCAAATTAAACCCAGTGAAACAGGAATATTGAGATAGCAAGATGAAATGGAGTTTATTCTGGGAAGGTAAGATGGATTTATGTTTAAAATTAATAATTTTCTTCATTGCAAATGGATACATACATTCTCTGAAAGACATCAACTATAGCATTATTTTACAAGAGTGTTTCTAGTAGTACTAATCAAAAAACTACCCAAAACCTCATGTGAACAGAAGAAAAAGGAGCTGCTGTATTCATGACCATGGCAATAAGAATTGAAAAAACTGGGGGCCAGGGAGATAGCTCAGGAGAATAAACAGGCAAGCGCCTGGGCCTGAATTCAATCCCTGGCTAANNNAAAAAAAGAATTCAAAAAACTATAATTACATGACATGATATGAATGAATCTCAAAAAATGTTGAGTAGAAAAACTAAACCCAGAAATTTTAATCTCTGTTCTAAATTCAAATAATGTATACACGCGGTTAAAACTAATCCATGGCATTGGAAGCCAGGTAAGTGGCTGGGAGAGCTTGTGAGAGCAGTTCTGGGGTTGACGTCATCTGTCTCTCTCTCTCTCTCTCTCTCTCTCTCTCTCTCTCTTTTTGTCAGAACCGGGGATTGAACTCTGATCCTTGCGTTTGCCAGTCAAGCGTTTATCCTACCGAGCCATCTCCCCGGCCCCCATCATCTGTCTCTTGACCTTTGTACAAAGTGTTCTGTTTATAATGAATTTGGTTGCATATTTAGGTATATGTATCGTTCTTCATAAATATCCTTCAAAACCTATGGGTTCACATGAGCACCATGAGAAAAGTCATATGATCATCATATTAGCACCTAAACAGAACATTTATCCATAGCTATAGAAAAAATAAACAGTGTACAATGAAATTATCCACTCAGATGTGGACAGGAGAAAGAAGGAGGAGGAAGAGAAGAAGGAGGGAGGAGTTCAAAGGACATGAAGTACAGAAAAGAGGCAGAATTCTTCACAGACTTTCTTAATATGAAAAAGAAACTTCAAAAAAACTATCCTATATGCTGTATTTGCTGATGGTGAACTATTGAAAAGTTTGTCCTGGAGAAAAAACAAAAAAGAAAAGGACTCCCACATGTAGCCCTCACCGTTCTTAAGATTCTAGCCAATGTGCTTAAAGTCAAAGGACTTTCTCCCTTCCTGTAAGAGAAAAAGACCTAAGGATTGAAATAGGAGAAGTAAAACTGTGATTATTTGAAAATAACACAGTTGTATATGTAGAAAATGCAAATGGCTCTACAATCAAAAGATTACAATCAATCAGTTAGAATTAACACCATTTGTATAGATGAAAATATTAAATACTTAGAGGGGGCTGCCCATTAGCTCAGGTGTTTAAGTGCCTGCTGAAACAAAGCAGTCAGGCTCAAGATGCTGT
>NDGM011053722.1:0-12325 GCA_002564305.1 Octomys mimax | reverse complement strand
TTTTTTAAAAATAGAAATAAATAAAAGCTCATCAATAAATAAATAAGTAAAAGCAGGATGTCAAGAACCGGACATCTGAGTTCCCATTTCACTTCCACTGCCCTCTTGTGGCGCAGCCACTGGAAAAGTCACTGACCTTGAAGGAACTCAGGTTCTTCTGCAGTATCTGAAAAGAAAACATGGCCTCCTGAAGCCTGCTCCTGAGGTGATGGCTCACTCCTCTGCTCCACAAGCATGCGCTGAGTATGCCTATCTTCTAGACCTTTTGGATTAGGGAGGGAGTGGACATGGCCGCTGGCACAGAGCAGAGTGCTGGGTCTTGGGTATGAGGCGTTCATAGTGTAAGCTCTAGGGTCACAGGAGTAGGGGACCCGTACATAGAATAGGCCATGACGTGGAGTGTGACAAACAGCTAGGTGGTGTGCAACAGGGTTGCTATTACCAGAGTGGTGCATCGCATGGAACCGTGATTTTGTCTCAAAGCACAGGAAAAGGAGGTTGTCCTGTGGGGCTACCTCTCCTCAGAGGGCTGCCCTTTAATGGAAGAACACTCACTCCTTCCTCAGCACTTTGATACCTGTGGAGGCCTGACCTTCCAGGCACATCTTAGAAATTGTAGGTCGTAGAGATAGCAAGAAATGCGCCTTGCAGAGATGGAATTTCAAATGCAGTCTCATGCTTGGCTTTTCCAATTGGGTTACTCAGATCCTGATGTTACCAGCTCCTGTTGGGTAAGAGGAGCCTATTGTTAAATATTCAGTAATTTTGTAGGTGATTAAATTGTCGTTAACTTGATTTGGCCCTGGTAGGAATACTCGCCTCACAGAAATTGGCAAGCACTACAAAGAAGAGCTTTCTTTTTTGTTTCTTTTTTTTTTTTCCCAGAGAACTGGCTTACCAGTCCTTCCGATGATTAGACTTGACCCAATGGAAGGCAATAATCCAAAATACTGATCTTTCCTAAACTTCACATTTTTTGTATTTAGATATAAACCTATAGGCAAACACTTTATATCATTTATTATTTTCTAACTAAAAGGTACTGATGCCATTATTTAGTTATATTCATTATTAAAGACATTTTTAAATTACTACCGTACATGGAAAAACTACAGGTTGAATGGCCATGTTGGAATGCTTGCAGACAGAAGCTTTTTTTAATTTGGACTTTTTCGTACTTGAGGATGTTTGCATGTACATGTTATGACGGTGTCTGGATGTCCCCCAGAGTCCCATGTACTCCATGGAAGGGCTTAACAGAGGTAGCTGGATCTACAGTCTGTATGCGGATTAGGAGTGTGGTGCTCAGTCAGTCCACTGATCGGCTTAGCATAGTTCTGGGTGTGGCAACAGGAAGCCCAGTCCTGTGTGCAGATGGCACCAACCAGTAGGCTTGTAGCAGCGATGGGCTACAGAGGGAAAAATGGAAAGTGGGCGTGCTGCGTCCTGCCTCCCTGCCCTGGGCTGTTGCTCCTCTACCATGTCCCCTGCCATGGCACCCTGCCTTGGACCTGCTGATCGTGGACTGAAATCTCCACAAACTGTGAGATGAAACACACCTTTCCTTTCTTAATTTGTGCAGGTATTGCATCCCAGCAAAGGGAGGGTGACCAAGCCAGTGCACAAGGGGAGCCCCTGGAGGTGGGGCCCGTGGCTAAACACGTAGTTCATTTGTGTCAAATGTACTTTATGCACATATAATCACAAGGCAGCTTTATGGAGTACTTTAGTGTACCTGCATTTCAACTGTGACATCTCACATCACTTGTAGAGTTTTCTCCTTCCAGCATCATGTTAGTACTAAAAAAAAAATGAGCTTTGAAGCATTTCAGAGTTTAGATTTTTGAGTAGAAGTGCTCAATTTTAAGATTAGGAGTCTTTTGTTGTGTAATACATTATAACAAATTAATAATAATCCCTTCCTCTACTATATATATATATATATATATATATATATATATGCTTTTCATGTAAATCTCCAGTATGTTTTCTCTAAGGAATAATAAGAGCAAGGTTCTGAGGTTCTGATACTTCTAAACTGAATGAGGCATCACTACATTATATATAGATTATATATACATAATCATCTGTAGATTAATACAAATGCAATAGTTACCCGTGTTGATCAATGTCTTCATTGTAAAGCGTCCCATTGCAGTCTCATTAGATCCCAGTGCTATAGGTAGTGAAGCTGTAGGCACAGAGGTCGAAGGTGTCCAAGCTCAGCGCAGAGTGAGGACCAAGTCCAGGCAGTGTGGCCGGCTAATCAAATGTCAGTACTGCTCCCCACGCTGCAAGTGGAAACTTCTGCTGTAACTGAGGGCACACCCAATACTAGGATTTCTCCAATAGTCCTAAACCAAGCTATCCTACAGAAATAAAATCAATACAAATGACAACATTTATGACAAAATATTTCACCGTTGGTGGCAGAAAAGTATGAATGCCCACTAGTGAGTGAATGGTGGAATGAAGCACAGCATACACCCATCATGAAATATCACACAGTCTTCAAAATGTGAATGCAAGTTCTGCGAGACGATTTGGAGCTATTTCTATTGCTATCGCTAAAAAAGAAAAAGTCAACAATTTAAACCAATCCTATTTTTATAAAATATATACTGAAAATATACTTTCTCCTGCCACAAATATGTTATTAGCCTTAAAAATGACTACTTGATTAATAAATTATGAAGTAATAGCTATTTAATTTGTCTTACCACTATTGGTGAGTATGAACATGATTTAATACTAGCTTTTATAATTTTTCCACAAATAAGCCTTTGCAAAATTTATTTGCTTAGTAATTACCTATTTTAATTTATAAAATTCTATTTTTATGATTACTTTTTTTTCATGTGGCCTCTTTTTTAAAAAATAATTTTCCCTCCCTAGTCTCTTGTACTTATCTTTGTTTTTGCTACAAAAGTTTTAATTTTTGCTGCAAAAGTTTTAATTTTTGCATAACCAAATATACACATCATCTTTTCTTGAAGCTGTTTGAGTCTGCGGTTAAGAAAATGAGAAAAGATGAAAAGTCCACTGGACAGGCCTCAATAAACTGTCTCCAGAAGGTGTCCCACACAGTGAGGAGCCCCGCAGTGCCACTCTGATGCCCCAACAGTGCCTTCAGCCGCCCCTTCCATTGCTGAACAAGTACGCCACCGTGCTTTCGTGCAGGTTTCACGCTCTAGACTCGCGGCTTGGTCTTCCCGTCCCCTCCCTCCGCTGGCCTGTGCCAGCCTTGGGAAGACTTCTGCAGGGGATCTTCCCAGGAGGTGGGGCGGAAGGCTTGGGCCTACGGAAGCAGCCTACGGAAGGCTCAGCAACTCCTTGGGCTGCGTAACCTTACTTAGCTCGGCACTGGGCTACATTTAAAGCTTAAATCGTCATTATGTCCTTCGTGTCTTCGAGTCAAGGCAGATTCTCACTTGCCTTCGCTGCGGACTCTTTTGTCTGCGTGCCTGATTTATCCCTTGCTTCTGAGCTTGGGGCCGCTCGGTGGGCCTGTCAGTGCTGTGCTCAGCTTTCTCACCAGGAAGCCTGCAGCCTCAGGCAGCCCAGGAGAGACACCGTTCCCAGGTTGCCCTCTGCGGAGCTGACCTCTGCCGTGCGAACTTGCCTCCCTCCAGATCCCCAGTGAGCACACTGGAAACACTGGCGGTCTCCGACCCCTCGCGGCTGCTTAGGCTCGCAGCCAGACGCAGTGTGCAGCCTCGCCCCCGGCTCGGGCTCTCGTGCTTAGCCTCATCACCCTGGTCTAGACTAGACTTACTGGAAAGCCAGCACGCAGCCTGTTCTCTACTTCAGCCTCTAATTGTCATCAAGCATGCACCATCAGTCTCTTTGGGGAGCATTTCTTTTGCTTTCCCCTTTAAAAAATCACTCTGTGCACTGTAATCCCACCCACCCAAGGAATCCTGCCTTTGTCGCTCAGGAGAACAGCTGCACACCCTCCTGTGAAGGTCTTTCGTGTCACGGTAGGTGCGGGAGGCGGGACCGAATCCCCACCCTCTTGTCCCCCTCTGGGTGCGCTGCACGTGCCCTTCTTCCCCTTCCTTTCGTAGCTTCAATCCTACTCATCATTCGAGGATCCAGTGTCACCTCTTTGAAATATCCCTAGGTGTGTTAGTGAAGCGTAGTCCCCCTTTCCTTGCCATTCCTTTGTACTTTCAGTGTTCTAATTCTCAGCAGCCGCATTGTCTAGAGGATCTGCTGCCTCTTGGCCGGTTGGGCGTCTTTGAAGATCAGGCCAAGGTCAGGCCGCATCACTGTCATGGCGTGACTTCCGCCCATTGCACGTGGCACGTGGAGCATCATCCTCGGTCCGTGGTACAGCGGGAAGGCTCCGAAGGAGCAAGTTGCAATGTCAGAGCTCCCCTTCTCCCTTTTTTTCCCTCCTATTTTGGGTGTTCAGGGTCTCACTACTAGATCGGACTCATAGTGACTAACCTGTTTACAGCCTCCCAAGAGCTGGGATTACAGGCGTGTGCCATCAGTCTCAATCCCCATCTCAGCGCACCCAGGGGGCGGGGCCAGCACAGCAGGCCTGGGATCAAACCCTGGGCCTGTGCTCCTGCCCCTGCTTGCAGATACTTTAATCCACTGAGCTGTTTGGCTGGGCCCCCTTGTGTTACACCTTGCTTGTTTATTTCTTGCTTATTTATGTGTTTATTGATTTTAAATGATCTCATGTGTACTTTTTTTATGTATTTGGTTGTTGCAGGGTCTCACTCCTAGTGATCCTCCTACTTTCACCCTCCCCAGCACTGGGATTATAGGCCTGCACCACTATGCCTGGACTCGGTTACTTGCTCACGAGCCCTGGGGGGCAAGGCTGGTGCATCATATGGCGTCAGAGCTCGAACCAAGGTGCCTGGCTTGCCTAAGCTTGCCTAAGCAGGCACTTTAGTCTGCTGAGCTATCTTGCCAGCCCCCTCATATGTGCTTTCAAACTAACTGGGATTTTGTTTGTGGTGAAGACATAAAGGATGAGTTGCTCTGTATTAAAGTACAGAGAGGAATACCCCAAAGAGTATTATTCATCCTTCATCATTAATCAAAGTGTTGCTTATATTATTAATTTCAGTTGATTCTAATGTGCAGTTTACTGTTTCTGCACATTCTGGGGTTTACACAGGGGCACTGGGGCATGGACAGAAGCCAGGGTGCAGGTATTAGGGTAGTACCACCAGTGGCTCATGTTAATGAGACACCTAGGAGAGGACAGTGGGGATGGAGGGCCGCGGGCAGCTGTGGAGAGCCATCTGACCTGAGCGGGTTCATCAGAAGTGGGACTCCAGCTTCTCCAGTGAAGCATTCGCCACCTGGTCAGGTGACTCTGGGTGCTGGTGGGTGACAGCTTAATTTACAAGAACGTTAAGCAACAGCAGATTTGAAAACAAACTAAATATATGCTTTCTGAGGAAAGGGAAATGGGATTCTGCACTCTGTTCCAGAAGCTCATCAACCCCATAATTACATGATCCCTGGACCGGATGAACCTTAATATTAAATATTACGAGAAATTCGTTGGAGATTGTACCATAACTCCTATTTGTATTTCTGGCCCAAGCTAGCAGTCCTATTTTATTAGGGAATATGCATATATACATGTGTGTGTGTTTAAAATTTCCATTAGGAATTAATTCTGATGTCTTAATAGACATCAGAACTTGCTTGTACTTGATGGCATTTATTTTTTAAAAATGAAATTCCTACTACAGCAAAGATTTTAATGGGTAGGCTTTTTTCGTATCCCTCTAGAAGCCTCCCAGCCTGAGGCTGCAGTTTTCCTAAAGGTTCACTCCCCTGAGGTTAGAGCCAGAAGTGTGCTTGTACAGCAGCTGTGAAATCAGACCAGAACTTCTCAAAAGACTTTCTCTCTTGAAAAAGGAATGAGGTGTCCATCTACCTCGCATTCTGTGCTGTCTGAAATAGTTCAGCTTTTTAATAGCATTGGGCTTTACACCATGTATGCTTTGAATGTGATTTGTTGCAACC
The DNA here is from genome assembly GCA_002564305.1 of Octomys mimax. Taxonomy (NCBI): domain Eukaryota; kingdom Metazoa; phylum Chordata; class Mammalia; order Rodentia; family Octodontidae; genus Octomys; species Octomys mimax. Next base: position 6,322 of record NDGM011053722.1, on the reverse strand, counting down.
AAAACTCACATTGAGACGAAACTCACATTGAGAAGTGCAAGAGCTCTGAGGGGGAGGCCAACAGGGTGGCGATGTCGTGATAAGCAGGCCCCCACCCTGTAGCTCTTTTGAATCTTGCTCCCATAATTCTGACTGTCCCTCTTGCAAATGCGCCCAGGATCTGATCCTTGACGCCACCTCACAGTCTTTACCCAAATCCACCAATGTGAGCACCTGATTTTGGAATTTCCATCTCTAACCATGACCTGAATAAGTCTTTCTTCTTTACATATTACCAGTCTCAGGTATTGTGTGTGTGTTACCAACAAGAGCCAAGACACGTTGTTTTCCTACTCTCGCTCTCTGGGCAGTCAAAAGGCATTTCTCTACTGTAGGAGGACAGACAGTTGCCAGCCTTCATGCTAAGGATAGCTCAAAGGACCAAGACCTTATCAGACAGCTCCTGTTCCAGACTGGCACTACCCATTTCACAAAGACGACCTGAACTTCTTATCTCAAGGACGAGAATCTCAGGACATCTAACATTGCAAGTCACAGTTGGCTGTACCTCTGTACCTACCCCTACCTGCTTGTTTAGGAGCATCGCACTACTGCCTGTCCACAACTTCAGAGTACCTGTGATACTGTCACAAGGTTTCCTGTGTAGCCCTCGTGGGTGGAACATGCCTCACCAAATGCCCTGGAGGATGCTGTCTTCATAATGTGTTTCCTCATGCAATCATCTTTTCCCAGAGTTCACCGGCTTGTGGACTTTCCTGTCCACCCTAGCAGAGTGTCTTCGGGTCCTGCAGGTAAACCTGAAAGGCTGCTCCTATTCTAGCCAGCGTCGTCCTTGTGCACGAGTGCATCAGGCTCCTAAAGCTGAAGGGAGGACCTCGGCCTGCAGGATGCTGGCTGTGGAGTCCACAGGTAATGACAGGCGCAGCAACTGAATGCGAAAGAGCTGCAGAGAGTGGCTTTCCCTCTGCTCATTGAAAACGTGTTTTCTTCCCCTTCATATATTCCTTTCTATGAGCTTTGAAAAAGTTCTGGCTAAAATCTTTCCTGATTTTGCCCATGGTCACGGTGTATTGTGTTTTTTTTTTTTTCTTTTTTTTTTTTCCGGAAGTGGGGATTGAACTCAGGCCCTTGCACTTGCCAGACAAGCGCTTATCCTACTGAGCCATCTCCCCAGCCCTAAAGCTTCATAAGTTCATAGGTAGAGCTACTTGGAGGTGATCTCTGGCTGTGTGCCACTAGATTACTCCACTGTTGGATTTATACCTGTGTGTGATCTTGACAGGTAAAGCCCTGGTGGGGTGGGGGGGGTGTTCCTGTGGGCCTAGCAGACCACGTGCTTCTCCTCCTCCCTTGACCCTTTCCTGCTTCCTGCTGGCCCTACTGTGAGCTGTTCCTCCTCTGCCAAGTACCCTTGCCTTGGAGCCCACCGAATAGAGACTAAAACTTCTATGGCTGTGAATCAAAATAAACCTCTCCTCCTTTAACTTGTAGGTGTTAAGTGTTTTGTCCCAGCATTGAGAAAGTAATTAATATAAGAAAGGAAAGGAAAGAAGGGAGGAAGGCAAGATGACATAAAAGGAAAGGAGAGGAGAGGGGAGGGAAAGGGAGGGGACAGGAGGAGAGGGGAGGAGGGGGAGGGGAGGGGAAGGAAGGGGTAGGGAGAGGAGGAGAAAGGAGGAGACCCGTGCTTACGGTAATAATCTTTAAGCTTAAGTGGTCACATGGTTGCTTCCTTGTTGCCTGTAAGCTGCAAGGCTGGGGGTTGTTACTTGACAGTTCCTAGCTCAGGGTAGAGCAAGCTGAATTGTTCTCATCTCGCTGGCTGCATCATGATCCAGTTTTGCCCTTAGTCCAGTTCTGCTTCTTTTCCTTCATCACATTCTGACACTCAGGCTCAACTCTTGGACTGCCTTCTGGCAATTGTTGGGTGGAAAAATTAATAAGCACGGTCGCCAAGTGCTTTGACATTCTAAAGTGCTACAGGCTTGCTTAATGATGATGGGACTGCCCTGAGCTGTCTTGTTCTAATCACATCTTCAGAGGGAGTCTAGTAGGATTGACAGCTCAGCTAGGTGAGGTTTGAAATGCAAGAACTGTCAGAAGATCAGAAGTGGATGGCGGCACTCCAGTCTTTCCTCCTCTCCCTTTGCCTCAGTTGCTTGGGTTGGAAATGCCCCTGGTAGGACAGCGAGGGCACCCCAGAGGTCTGGCTATTTGAGCATCAGGCAGGGCTGCTCCTGCGGCTATTACTCTTTTCATTTGCGGTTGCACAGATGGACTAAGTAGCTCAGTGAAAGGAACTAGAAGGCATAATCGGTTTTATATTGTCGACCAGCTCTACAGTGCAGGCGATTAGGTCTGGTATTTCCCCGACAGGTTAATAACCAAGTAATGACACAGATCACATTAAATCTCATAGTTTCTCCTGAATCCTAAACTTCACCTTCATTCTGCCTTAGTTCACTGTCCCAGTAACACCCTATAATTGGGCATTGCTCAAAGCTACTTTACCCTCCACTCCCTGATACTCTACATCCCTTTTTCTGTAGTCTCTGCTCTTCTGCCAGAGCTAAAACTCGGCTCCTGCTTCCACCCTTTCTCCGGGCCCACTGCCTTTCTCGTGGCTTCCCTTGCCTCCCACCAGGACAAACGCTGGGCTTCTCTACCACCTTGTCCCTCCACCACAAGTACCTTGAAGACCTTGCTGCTGCTCCCCCACCACTTCTTCCACACTCAGGTTCTGAGCACTCTGACATGGAAACAAGGCAGCTGTGCAGACTGGAGGCTGCTTAGCACTAGGCTGTAGGCTAAACTGAGACCTCTGCCTTTCTGGGTGCAACTGCAATGGAGTGTTTCACCCTAGGCCACTCCTCTCAGCTTCCTGTGTACCTTATTTTTCTGGTTTGATTCCAGGGTCTCTGAACCCCACTTTCAAATGCATCACCAATGGGAAGATTTAAGAGGTGGGACTAACGCAGCCCCCACGAATGGGTGACTCCACTCATTCAAATAGTTGGTGGTTGTCTCGAGAGAGTCTCTGCTGTGAAAGTTTAGCTTCTCCTCTTGAAGGCGCCCTTCTTGTCACGTGATGCCCTCTAGAGAAACCCCAGCAGCCAGAAGGGCTTCCCGGATAAGGCCACGCAGCCTGGAACTGGGAGAGCTTTTTGCTTTACAAATCACAGTGGCGCCTCAGCTGGCGAACCTCATTCTCTCCATGGTTCTGGTTGCAAACCAAACTGGATGAGAACTGAATCCAGTTTCCCCAGAAGGCCGGCCTAGCTTCTCACCACTGAATTAATTTGACTGCTTCTCATCCAGCTCCGGCGGTGCCCAGAATCGAGGGAAGACTCGAGTGTGACAGCCAAGACACCACTGCACTTAGCCTCGGCTCTTTATTCCAGAGTGCACTGCAACAATTCTCAAGAGAGGACCTTAGCCAAATGCACCGGAGAAATGATCAGGGGCGGCACTCTTGAAACCATGTCCCGCCCACCCCGCGCACACCCTGTGCGCTCCTAGCTCTTCCCTCCCGCTCAGACACAGGCGCCCACATTCCGCTTAGAAGAGCCCCTCCCCATGCGAACATCACTCCATTAGAAGCCCATATGTTCGCTAAAGTCACACTTTAGACATATTCTTTTAAAAAGATGTTCACTCAATTCTGTTCCATCTGTATAAAAATCTCCTTAACTACCCATGCTTTATCAACAGGCTATCTTTTTCCCTCTTTTCGTAATCTACTGAATGAAAGCATGTTCCTCCTCCTAATTTTCACTTCTTTCTTCTGAACACTCCACTCCCTGGTGGTTTCACTTCTTTATGTCTCTTTAATTGTGTGCTTTTTATTATTATCACCAGGCTTAATGCCTGACCTAGGTTGATCTGATTTCCCACTGCTCTGTGGCATTGATACTAACAGCTACTTCATCTCTTTTGAAAACTTGGGAGTTCATGACATTATTTGAGGTAGAAATTGTTTATTCATATAATTATTGAATGAATATCTGTCTCTCCAGTGTTAATCAGCTTTCCAATCTGGGACAAAATTCTCAACAGCTGCAATTTAAAGGAGGAGAGATTTAGCCTGCCCCATGGCTTCAAAGGGGCCGGTCCATGGCTGGCTGGCTCCAGGATGGGAACAAGGTGGCAGAAGGAAGGGGTGCAGCAGAGCTCCTTGCCTGATGGTGACTGGGAGGCAGAGGAAGGGAACAGTGCCAGAGAGAAATGGGCCCGGCGCAGGTATTCTCTGCACGGTCACACCCCCATGACTCGCTCAGCATACCTGGACGTGTGCTCCAGTCAGCCCCTAGGTGATCTCAAGACAGTCACGTTGACAATCCAACCTGACCATCACAGACCTCACTGGTACTGTAAACCCAATAGGAGAAATTATGTATCTATACTAAATATTTTAATTGTAGTGCCTTACACGTACAATAGGCGTGCAATACTTTTAATGTTTACCTGAATAAATCAAGAGATGAATGTTTTCATGGAAAATGTAGCACCACCTTCACCTAACACTTCACTTGCTGTCTGGAATCTCCACAGTTTCCCTCACTAGCTGGATCTGTAATGTTATTGCTTTTCTGGGTATCATTCTGGCATTCTCTTCCTCGCTGTCTCTCCCATCTTCACCCCTGAGCTGCACCTCCAGCTCCTCTTCCCTTGTTATCCATGATGCGCTTATTTTAATCGTCTGTTTTATGGCTGTGGATTCAATCACTCACTCTTTCCTAAGCTTTAGAGTTGCATATCCTACTCTTTGTTAGACACAGATGCATTAAACTCACTTCTTCACAAGCTACGCTGTCTTCTTCCTCTCTGTTCATTTTGGTCTCTGGTCCAAATTGTGGCTACTGGCAAAACTTGCAAGGCCACAACCCAAGAGACCCGGCAGACTCCTGAAGTTGCTACTTTGCTCTCCGTATTTCTACTGTTACTGCTAAAGCGGCCCCTTCTACCCACCCAATAGGCTGTTGACTCAACTGTTCTCAGTGGTACTGCCATTGCAACTTCATGCTTGGAAAATAGTTTGCCAAGTCATCTTCCTGGCTCCAAACTTGCTGCTGTCATTCTACTTTCTATAACTCAATCATAATTGTACGTCCCAAACCTCCAAGTGCTGGAACGTCCCTGAATGGTTTTGGTAGGAAACACTCGGGGTCAGGGCAGGCTGAGCCCTCCTGCCTACCTGCAGCTGCTCTGCCTCCAGCTGTGTGGAGCTGCTCTCAGATCACTAGCTGGAAAATATATCTTTCTTCAAGGCTTAGTTCATTCTTCATTCAGGCAGGAAGATGTCCAAAGCCGTCAGGCTCTCTGTGCTCTCTCTGCTTCTCCATAGACTCCACCTCCACTTCTGTGGCAGTGACAACCACAGTTCCTACTCTAACAGCCTCACTAAGGACAGTGCGCATGTACAGGCCTGCAGTGCCCGGCTCCTACAGCATCCTCCTACAGGGTGCTTTTATCCTCAAGCTTCCTGATTTTAAAAATTCTAAAGTTGCTTGGAACAAAAGAATGAATGTACGGTTTAGTGCCGTTGAGCTGTGAGTGGGGTGTGCGGAAAAGCCTGCCATGTTGACTTCAGTGGGTCTTCCCTCTCACACTCCAGAGCTCTTATTTCTTCCTGGAGCCTCCTCACCACACTAGTGGTTTCATTCTACATCTGTGGCAGGTGTCTAATCCCGAGATGGCTTCCTCAGACACTGGGGAGGCTTTGACCTATCTTCTTGTAAATACCAGTTGGTCTGTGCCTAAGCAACAAAGCCTTGCTGTAATACTGACCTATGACCATTTTCTGTGGGAAGGAGTTCCTAAGAGCTTACTGTCATGAATTTCGAAGTATCCAAAAATTTACATCAACACCTTTTGTTTTCCTTGGTCTGCAGAGTGTTGGGTACTGTCTGACAGACATGCCACCCGTGGGCCCATATTGTTACACAGTACAAAGCACTACGAGGGTCACCTTTCACACAGTGGCAGAATGACTGTGAGACAGTTAAGGTCATGAAGAAGACAAGCACGAGAGGATGCCATCCTCCTCCTGTGGCTACCCCCCGAGCAGGGCTGTCGGCAGCAGGAACCTGGCTGTGTGTTGCCCGGTAGGCTTCATAGTCTATGGCTCACCTGTCCGCTGGGCACATGGAAATTCTCAGGGAACTGCACCACCTACTGCCTTCAGTCCCCTCTCAGCCTGTTTTTGCATGTCCACATATTGTCATTTTTCCTTTTGGCAGATGAAAATAGGAAAGATCGAGTAACTTGGCTCAGGGCTCTCTGTAACTACACCACGGACCTGGAATCCCAGGCCAGGCTGGTT
>NDGM011053712.1:0-15969 GCA_002564305.1 Octomys mimax | reverse complement strand
TTTTTTTTTTTCCTTTGGACTGCTTCTTCCAAATGGAGGAGACAATTTTGTGCCTGTGTCCAAGGAAATGACATATTTTCTTCCTCTTGACTTGTACCCATAGAATCATGATCTAGGACACCTCTGTTACCCAGAGGCTTTTCCCCACCTGAATGGATACTCCATGGGAGTATGGCAGAACCCCGCACTTTCCTCACCACTGCCAGCCTCAGAGAAAGCTACTCCTGCTCTCTTTTTCCTCCTCTTCCACCTTTCTGTGCTCGCTTCTCTCTATAGTCTTCCTTCTGGAGTTTTCATACCTCACCTAGATTCTTTCTTTCATTATTTAGCTATTTAGTTGTTGAGATGAGATACCTGACACTTACAAGTTAAAGGAGGAAAGGTTTATTTCAGATCACAGTTTGTAGAAATTTTAGTCCATAGATAGCTGGCTGCAAGGCATAGTGGCATTGTACAGGGGCACCAGAGAGGAGAAACAGTTCACGGTGTGGCAGATAGAAGGCAGCAAGGAGCATGCAGCAGCTTTCCCCTCTCCCTTTATATTCTACACTGTGCTGTAAGCCCAATGATCATTGCTACCCACACCCAGGGTGATGCTTCCGTTTTCTATCCCCTTAAACCCAGTATCATAACCTTAATCCCAGCATCACATCTGTAATCTTCATTCATACATTCTAACCCAGCAATCTTCAAAACTCCCCACCTATGACTACCTGAGACTTTGGGTGGCAGGGGTATCTAGATATAAGCTATAATGGGTTTGGTCCAGATGTTCTCCCAGCTCTTAATGCAGCCATAGGTGGGGCTTTTTCAGAGTGGTCTAGTTTGTAAACAGTCACATATGTATGCACAGACTCTCAAGTCCTTTTTTGAATCTAGAGTGTGTGATACTGGGGTTAACAGTGTGTGGTTACTAAATCAGTAGACTGATTGGTTTGGCACTGCTTTACTTCCAGTAAACTGGATATCATACAAGAGATAGAAAGAGGCTTGGTTTTTTTTTTTCTTGCTTACTTTTGCCATCTTTTGCTTACCATGAACTAGTGAGAACTGCAATGCCCATCTGCCATGCTGCCCTACCCTGGAACCAGTCAGTTATGGACCCAAACCTCTACAAACTGTAAGCTCAAGAAACCTTTCCCCTTTAACTTTGGTTGTCACAGATTTTGTCTCAGCAATGAGAGAAAAGTAACAAAGATGTAAGTGAGAACACCAACCTATATTGAATGCATTTCTCTGCATCATAGAGTAAATCTTTATGTTGTATTCACACCCTGGTCCATCCCTTCCTGGTCCACTTTCTCCAGCATCCTTATGAATGTGGGTAGCTCAACTCAGTGAGGCCTCCAAGTCAGGAGGAGGATTCTGCAAGCTCTTTACCTGCCAGGGCCACTGGCCTCAGGTCATCGTTGCCCTATTTGGTGTGAGACCTCAGGCTGTTCTTTCTCTCTTGATACTTGTCCTTGGCATCCTGTCTCTTACAAGCTGCTTCATACAGGCTTGCTTTTCCTCCTTCCTGTGACAGCCAGGTGAAGGACTAAAACTGTAGACTCACTTCAGTTCCTCACTTTGAGCTCTTGAGTGAAATCCTTTCAGGTATCCGTAGCTAAGGCTTCACCAGTATTTTCCTCAGAAAACTGTAACTCCAGCATGCCATTTCCTGAGCACCGCCTTCCCCCACCACCTCAGCTCTGCCCCTCCTCCCCTCCATCTTCCCCTTTGGCTAATCCCCACCTCCACAGGCATGGCCTTACAAGGGGCCATGGGCTCTAGTCAGAACCATCTGCTTCCCCCATCCATCCTCCCTACTCCAGTTTCCCCAGTAAGCACTGTAGATACAGCCTCACTGTCTCACAGATGGGTGGTACGGTCTGGTGTCCTTTGACCTCCAGGGACCACACATAGCCCGTCGAACCTTTCCATCTTTCATTCCTGAGCAGCAATTGGAAATATTCATGGTGAATAAAGGCCCTCTATTCCCTTCCTCTCTTCTGTTTTTAGCCAACAGTATCCTCTTCCCTTTCTCAAACCAGTGTTCAATGGGCAGAACTCACATACGTTCCTTTATCTCACTGTATCATTGATCTGTATCCCCTACTGTGTCTAGCATGGAAGAGACATCCCAGCTGCTGCCTCCACCCATCCTCCAGACAGCCCTTACTGTCACCTGCTCAAGCTCTGAGTGTCCCATTGTTCCCTTGTGTCTCCAGCCATTCCCTCGGCCCAGCACTTTTTGGCAGGCATTGATGTCTCTCTGGTTTCTCCCACCCACTGCTCTTTCAAGTGCCCCTTCTCTTCTAGTTATCACCTGTTTTAGTCCATGCCCTTTCATTGTGAGTTTGAAGTGAACGGGAACGTCTAAGTGGATTTGTCTGTAGTCACTTAGGTAAGTGAGTCAATTGCTAAGTTGATGAGGCTGGGTTCTAACTTGCAATCTGCCTGCCTTGGCCTCCTAGAATATTGAGATTACAGTCATAGAACTTAGACTAAGTAGGAGATAAAAGATGATACTTGGCATTGTAAGAGTGGAGGCAATGGCCCGGAACTGGGCTTTAGAAAGAAATAGGTCAAGGCAGAGTTCCTCTGAGACACCATGCCCTCTATGAAGCTAGGAAACCACTCACACCAGAGATAATCTCTCATATCTCCAGAAATTATAATAGCTAATGCATGAATGATAACTCTGCATTCATTGCTTTAAATGCTTTATCATCTTCTTGAAAACTGTAAGAAGCAGTTATTATCAACATTCCACCTTTTGCTCGCAGGGCTGGGCATCATACCTAGGGCCTTCACACTAAACTACATCTCCAGCCATCTTTATTGTTTAAGAAAGGGCCTCCCTAAATTGCTAAATTGATGAGGCTGGGCTCTAACTTGCAATCTGCCTGCCTTGGCCTCCTAAAATATTGAGATTACAGTCATGCACCAGCATGCTTAGCTCAAAAATCCCATTTTACAGAGGGAAAACCATGGCTCGTAGAAGTTGGGAAAGTTCCCAAGTTCCCACTTTGGGAAAGTTGCACCTAAATAAAAATGAGACCTATGTCATTGCATTTTAATCTGCTTATTTACTCATATCCTATCTTGTAACTTCTCAGTAAATAGCAGAGAGATGATATGAAAGATCAGGAGAGTCTTATTTCACTCAGTGGATCTTATATATTTATAGACAGAATTAATGATAAAATGTTTCTAATGAATTAAGTAGACTTATTTGCCAAGAATCCCATCCATACACAAGCTACCAAGGGTTTTGGGGTTATTGTTCTGTTGTTTAAAATTTTGTTCAGCAACCATGTATTATTTTTCTCATGTCAAGTGTTATGCTCACGTGAGCTGTCCGTAAGTATTACAAGTGCCTTACATCAGAAGTTTATAAATAGAAAAGTGTTGTTGGCCTCACAGTCTTAGAGATTCTAGTCTGGAAGTGTGCAGAACCCTTTCTTCTAGGCCTCTGGTAGGGGCACCATGTTGTACAGCAGGGCCACTTACCTCATAGACAGGGAGAAAAAAAAAAAGGAAAGAAGGCCTAGGTTTCCACATATCCTTTGAAGGTGAATCACCAACAACCTAATGTCTCTCACAATGTCCTACCTCTCAAAGTGTCTACCACTTTCTAACAGCACCACAGATAGGGACCAAGCATTTGAGATATAGGCCTTGGAGGACACTAATCCAAACCATAGAAGTGCTAGGTAATGGCAATGAAAGGTGTTCGAAAGATAAGCCTAGGTTTCCAGAGACTCACTGCCTTGTGGACAGGCTTACTACCATGGAGACAGGGCCAAGAAAGAAGCTTCTAGAAGATATTCTACTTTGTTCTTGAGTTGTAGATCTGAGTGGACTGGGCCTTGAAGAAAAGGACTCCCAAGAGCCTCATGTGTAGCCTCAGAGACTTGTTGGGATGATGCACACTGCCCATCCTTATGCAAGCAAGAATCAGAGCAGAGTGCTGTTCTCAGCAGGGTTATGCTGGCATAGCAAGGTACATGTGGCTGCCTTTGTCTACCCCAAGTAATGGACAGAGACATAGTGATGCTGCTTCTGTTTGTGTGCAGTGTTCTCTAAGACCTATAGAAGGAAAGTCACTGTTGGAACAATAATCTTGTCCAGGTATGTTTGGGTCAGCAGCTTCTCTTTGACAGAAGAAGGAGGATGGATAGGAAGGCACTCAAGGTTTACCCGGGGGTCACCTTGTGTTCTTCTATGAGATGGCCACTGTGAGAAGAGAAAGATCAGGCTATAGGCCTACCTGGATTTGATAGCTGGGTGATCGTGGGAGCCGCTCACGTGTGTGATGGTGTAGGCTCTCTGCTAGGACAATAGCTGGGCTGTGCTCTGGACCCACTCCCTCAGGACTCCCTCAAATGCATGGCCTGGGCCTCCTTAGAGCATGGTGTGTGGGTCCTATTGTGAACACCCTGATAGAGCACCTTGATGTTTCTATGACTGAACCTTGGTCACCTTCCCACATTTTTTTGGTAGAAGCCAGTAACATATGCTGTATTGCAGTGGCTACTTATTAGTAATTCTTTCTTTTTCTCTATTTTCTTTAAATTCTCTTCCACTCAACATACTTCAAGAATGCAGAGAATAAGGGTTTTTTTTTATAATGCAAATTCTTCCAAAAACAACACTATAAACCATTTGTCTTGGTTGCTCTCATTCCTGAGACACACACCTTACAAGAAGACACCCACAACTTACAAGAAGAGATGTTTATTTTGGCTCATGGCTTTTCAAAATTCAGTTCATCACTGGCTGGCTCCAAGGCAGGATGGGTATAGTGGAAGGGCTTGGGAGGAGGACAGCTGTGCACATCCTGTTGGCCAAGAGGCAGAGAGAGAAAGGAGGAGCCAAGATCAAGCCATCCAGGTCACACCCACAGTAGTCAAGGTGCTACCTGTTAAACAGGTGCTGCCTAGTCGCAACACATTCAGCTCTGAACTCTTCCATGAATTAATCTTCTGATAAGAATAGCACCCCTGTGACCTACTCACCTTCCTCTGAACACACGAGGCTTTGGAGGACACTCTAGATCTAAACCATAACACCATTTACATTGTGTTCATTTTATTCACATAGCTATCAGAAGTTGTGACTGTACAGAACAGTGAAGCACAGGAAAAAGACAAAGCAAGTTGGGTTTGTGTAGTTGGAGCAGACGGAAGACTTCAGATACCTTCACATCTTTCCACATGCTGTGACCCAGGACCTGCCATGAATATGTTCTCCAAACTACTGCAAAGTGTCCCCTATCACTTACATCTGTCAGCACTTTGGAAAGCACATTTTCTATTTTTTTTGTCAAAATATCCATAAAGACCTTGAGTAAATTTCTTGCAGGAATATAAAACCATGGTTTAATATCATGATCTTGCCTGTTTGATCAAAGTTTTTATATTACTATCTTTGAAAAATCTACTGCAATATGATACTTAACCTTCTCTTTTAACTTAAAATGGTTAATTTTCAAATCATCAATCTTTGCCTTTTTCCCAGCATCCCAACACTCACCACAAGATGCACAGATTGAGAAAATAAAATCACGCCTCTTGAAAGAAAGCAAGCCAAGTTTTACCGCCTTCTTAAAAAAAAGAAAAAAAAAGTACATCACCCACGAGCCTGATGATCTGGTAAGTGAACAGCTTGAGTTGGCTCTGAGAAAATGCCTGAGAGGATCAATTCTAAAGGTGCCTCCCCCTTATTAGGCAGGACTTCAGAGTCACATCATAGCTTTAGTGTCATTAAGAAATACCCCAACCAACGTCACTCACACAGAGTTCTTTCCAGGTCAGGATGGACTTGGAATTGAGCTTTTGGAAGAATCAGCAAGATGACTTCATTTCTCAGTGAAGCAAAACATGGCAGAATAAAGATCAAATAAAATATCTAAAAACAATAAGGAATATTTACTTTCAAAGAGGAAAGGTCAAAGAGATAGATGAGCATTGACAACTATATCCTCCTCCTCCTCACGTTCTTTGTAGGTTTTTATGTTATTTTTTAGTCATAGAAGCAAAATATAAATATATTCTTAAAAAGCAATAAAAATAAAGTATTTCTGCTCAGAGAAGAAAAGTGCTCCTTCCCAGGTCTTCTCTCAAGGCCTCTTCTCCTCCATGCTGTATGCTGTTGATTCTAGTATTTCTGTGTCATGTACACAGACATCCACCTACTTGCTCTTGTTCCTGAAGAACATGAGTGGTTTGTTTTATGGAAGTGGAGAAATTTGCACGTACTGTTGTATAACTTGCTTGCTTGCCCTTTGCAATGCTTTGCTGCATTCTAGGTCTTGGGTTGTTTGCTAGAACTTTACAGCACGAACCCTAGCTTCTCAGGCCTTTCCTGACTGAAACTGACAGGACTGTCACTGGTCATGCCTTTTACATGCAAGAGCAGGAACTCCTCTGTGACAGATAGCTACAAGTAGGATTCATTGGGTGAGGCCATGTCTATTTTCCATTTTAATTAATGTTGCCAAATTACCTTCTAAAAAAAACTGTGGCCAATTTACACCTCCAACTGACAGCATAGAGATGTGTCTGTCCCATCCTCTTGCCAACAAACTTGGTGTATGTCATTGCATTTCCATATTAGTGAGGTTGAGCTTTTTCTGTCAGTTTGCCATTTGTTTTTGATTTTCAGTTAATTGCCTGTTCCTATTTTGTGCTCATTTATTACTTGTGCTATTTGACAGTCTTGTGCTGTCTTTCTCTTTAAGTTGATCTTAGTTGCTTATATACTTTAGACATTTAGAGAAATCTCTAAACTTCTAGAAGGCAGGATTTGTGTCTCAATCTGTATGTAATCTTTTGGACTTAACGATGTGCTGACTTATTTTTGCAGCACTTATAAAATTAAAAAGCACTTTTAATTGAGCTTCATCTTCTTGTGTAAGTGCACAGTGACACAAACACAAGGTAGACATAACACCAGAACTAGACTAAAAGATGGTACCCTGGAAATGACTAGCAATGTGTAGAAATATTGATCATGAACTGAAAAAGGTTTGGAGACAGGTTTTAGTGGGCAATTGGAGCATTAATTTTATATTACAAATTCAAGCAGGAACAAGGAGGAGTGGACAAAGCCTGAAGGAAAACTGTGTGTGAAGACAGAACAGCAAATTGGTTTGCCATCAGGAGGGCTCTGGTTTGAATGGCCTCAAGCTCACTGGAAGGGTTTCCATTCTTGGTTGTCAAGACAACTTTATTCCAACAGACGATGTTGACAGAAGTCTTCAACCATCCTCACCCTCTCGCTGTGCACAGAGGTTTCTCTTTGTCAGTGTCTCCATACTCAACAGACCAAGATTACTGTTTGATTCGGAGGCCTGAACCAGTCTCTACCTCATGCACTGTCCAGCCCTCCCCAGTCATCTTTCTACTGTCCACAGGTGTTCCCTGCCTCCCCTCCAGCCCTTTCCTTTCCTGATGTCCTCTTCTTTCCCTCCTTCTGACACCACTAGATTCCAAAAATCTGCATTAGTCCATTTCCTATTGCTACAACAAGATACCAGAAACTGGGTATCTTATAAAGCAATGAGGCCTATTAAGCTCACAGTTTTTAAGAAAAAAAACAATTCCACTGTGCAGTTTGGCATTTTCCAAATTGTATTCAATAAAACCATAGCATTGTTTTTATAGTTAAGAAATTGTGTTAAGAACTATGAATAAATAAATTCCAAGGGGACGAGAAAAAGGAGAGAATTCTATAAATAAAAAGAGTTAAGAAATATATCAATATATGTGGCTTCAGATTTGAACAAATCAACTGTGAAGAAATGGAAAGGCAACCAGGTTAATGTGACTAATAGGTGGATATATTTAGTTATCATAGTGACACTGGATTTTAGTTTAAACATTTTTATCTTTTTAAGATATATGCTAAAATATTTCAGAAAAAAGTAACATGTATAAGATTTGCTTCGAAATTATCTGATGGCCTAGGAAAGAACGGCAGGATACAGAAGAAAGAGGGTCATTTGAAGTGGAGGAATTGGTTTATGGCATGTTTTTCACATATGTTTGAAGATCTTCATAATAAAATAATTTTAAAAGATAGAAACACTGTATAACCTACTGAGAAATCTGATTGTATTGGTCAGGGTGTTTCTTAGATGAACAGATATAAGGAACAGATATTAACATAATATACAATGTAAAAAGAATTACAAGATTGGCTTACAAAGTCAGCCCCAGAGTCAGGCGAGGAAGCATGGAGAGGGCATCTGCACACCCCAGGCTGAAGAATTCAGTCCCAGTGTCTGAAGCTCACTGTAGTGCTCCATGCAAGTCTCTGTCAGCTAATGAGTCTGTGATGGAAGACTGAAGAATCTGTGTCTGAAGGGGAAGGATCCAAGCCAGAGGCCAAAGAGTCTGCGCTGCAAGCCAGGCAATGAAGTCCAAGCTCAATGCAAAGACTCACGTTCCAACTCCTTCCTCAGCCCCTTTATATGGTCTCTTTGTGCTGAGTCACTCTGAGGCAGGCCCATTGTGCCCTAGGGTAGAACCAATTACACCCCAGGACAGGCCCTGGTTCCACTCTAGGTAGGAAACAATTCACACACTAGGGTGGGCCTATTGAGTCCTGGGGTGGAACCAACTGTGCCCCAGGGCAGGACACTCCACTGGCCAGGAACTGCACAGTGGAGTCATCCAGCCAAGTTGACACAATGTATCAACCACTACAGGGATATTTCTGTATTAGTTCTCCAAATGCCAATTTTCTCATCTCTTTTCTCCTCTCTCTTCTTCATTCTCTGGTACTTCTTAATTTACATCTTTACTATTTAACTTCCTGATTTTTATCCTTTCTTCATGAAATGCTTAACATGATTTATCAGTCTGATGACTAGAAAAATCTTCCCATCCCACGCTAGGAGGGCATTGGGATGCTCATCACCATGTCCTTTTCCGGCATCGTAGACAGTCCTGCCTGAGCATGAGCCAGGCCCACAGGATCTACGCTTTTAGATAAGGGAAAAACTAATATCTCTTGCCCAAGAACTGTACTAGGGATAGCTGTACCGGCTGTGTTCTTGATTCTCTTGCTGGATTGGTATTATAGTCAAAGTGCATTTGTGTTACTACAGCAGTTAAGGAAGGGATGAATGTAATTGGCTTTGGGATCTGCCCAGGATTGGTGTTGCACACATCTGGGTGTGTCTGTGTCTGGTTGTATTAATGAGGCATGACATTGGTGTCTATATCTGGTCCCTTGCCCCTGGCTCTCTGGCAATGTTTCTCTACTCTATTTCCTGACCACTATAAACTAGGAATCTTTGTTCCAGCATACCCTTCTACCATGATGTTCCTGCATGGAGCCAGCTGATCATGGACTGAATCCTTTGAAACTGTGAGCCAAGTAAACCTCTCATCCTTTAAATTGTGCATGTCAGATATTGTGTGGAACAGGAAGACTGACTCATATAGTTATTACCGAAAGAAGGCTCTTATTCTTTTAAAAATTTTTTGAGCATTAGTTTTCTGAAGGTAAAGATTGTGCCTTGGGATATTTGTGCTCATCTAAGATGTTCAGAACAAGTATGAGCATGGATGGGATCCACCATTTATCCTAGACCATCCTGAAAATTCTCACACTAACTTGAACTGATAATAGCACATTTTTTTCTTTATAATTCATTACAATTCAGAGTAAATTGATGGAAATATGGAGTTATAGGGATAGGAATGAGAGAAGATGTTTATGTCTCTTTTCTTAGAACTTGGTAAATATGCTGGCATATGTAATAGTCTTCTTTAAATGCCCATATAGACTCAAGTTCCTTGCTAAATATATTGAACTCTATATAAATATTCTTAAACATGATATCTTCAAGATATTTGAGGGTCAAATTGAGAGGCATTCTAGTTCTTTTAGTGGAACCAAACTCATGTGTGAGATGGGCAGTCTCCTGTGTGAGATTGCTTTGATTGATGCAAAGAAGGCCTAAGGCTCCAAGGCCTGTGTCATGCCTGGATAGTTACCAGTAACTTCACAGAAAGGGGATGTTACCTTGTCTGGTCTCTCTATGTACTTTCTTCCTGGCAGTCAAAGTGATTTCTCCAGAACAGGTTTGATCATGTCATTCCATGCCTGATATTCTCTAGTGATTTCCCTCCTTACTCAGTGTTCTTCTTAGGACCAAAATGTGCATCCCTCATCATGGTTGTTACCTCCCTCCTGATTTTCCCCTTTGACTTCTACCACCCATGTTTTGTGTGATGTGACTGTGATGATTAACTGTGGTGTCCACTTGGAGGGATTAAGAAAGACCTAGCACAATGATGGAGAACCTTGTAGAGACCAAGTGCCCAAACTGCAACCCAAAACCCACATATGTATTACAAAGTGCAATGCTGCAATTAAACCTGAATACTCAGGCTTTAGTCTAGGAGAAACAATTCCTACAACTTGTGACATTATTGCAGAGAGGGCTCTGTGTGTTCCCTGTGGCAACACATGGCACATTTACCATCATAAGCTTAGCAGTTCAATGGTGCATAGTTCTGGGTGTGTATGAATGACTGGCTAGTGAATTGCAAATTGATGAAGAAAGAACCACTTTCTTTTCTCTCTTCATGTGAGTGGTACCAGCCAATAGGCTTACATCATGGATGGATATAAAGGTAAAGAAGGAAGGATGCCCTGTCCCACTGGGTAGATTGCGCCACTGGTGGTACAAACGTATGTAATTACTTTTATCAGTCTCTTTACTAATAAAATTAATAAAGAGATGCCTGATGGGTGGGTCATGCATGTACAACTAGTGGTTCAAGCCAGTTGGCAGTGAGATTATGTATTACAGCTCCATTATTATTACAGCTCCATTATGAGCATGGTAAAACAGTTTGGTTGTGCCGAGAAAGGAAGCTCAGGTAAAGGGAGCCCACAAATTTGGAGTAGAGGAGACTTTGGTTGCTGAAAATATTAACATTAAAAAGAAGAGTGATGGGGAGTTAAAGCACCTGTCTAGCAAGTACAAAGTCCTGAGTTTGATCCCTGGTACAAAAACAAAATGAAACAAATAAAACCACAACAACAATAGAAACCCCAGAAGCTTCACCCTTTACTGGAGGAAAGTAGAAAAAATGGCTTGAGGGAATCCTGAGGGAAGCCATGAGATGCTTTCCTTTGCAGGCTCAAGGGTGCAAGGCTGAAAGAACTTGCTTTGAGAAGAGAGCCCCAGAACTGTCAGAAAGGGTTTCTGTCGGTCACTCAGAGGACTTTGCAACCATCAGTAAGGTGCAAAAGGGCCCAGCTATTGCTCCAGTTGGTGCTAGATCTTGGTATCACCCTATGGTGACATGAATGCAGAATTTAAGACTTGTAGGGTCATGAAGGTTTCCAGGATTTCAGACATGGCAGGCCAGCCAGCCTGTCCCTGAGAGAGCAATGAACGAAGCTGTGAAAGTGCAGTGAACCCCCAGAATGTTGGTAAATGCAGGAATGTGGAATAGCTGGGGAAAGCCATAAGAAGAAAGAAAAGCTGGCTGAAGTTGAATCAAGCCTGCCACCTAATCCATTTGGACTACACATGTAGTCTGATGGAACTACAGGATTTAATGTTTGCCCTACTGGATTTTGGCTTTGCCTTGGTCCTATTCCTGTCTATCCCCCATTTCTCCTTTGTGGAATAAAGTTTACCCTGTGTATGTCAGAAATGCCCTTCTTTTGGTTTTTACACTGATGACAGCTAAGAGTGTGCCTTAAAATCCCAGAGGAATCTTTGGACTTGGACCTTTGAGCAATGCTAAAACATGGCAGCTCTTAGGAATGGATGAAATGTATTTTTCATAAAGGAACACTCATGAGACCTTTAGAGACCAGGGGTGGAATGTCATAGTTTATATCTAGATGTCCCTTCAAAGCCTCCATGCACTCATAATGGGGCTTTGGGAAAGTGATTAGTTTGTGGGAGCACACTAATCATCTGTGGATTATTCCACTGATACCCATAATTTGGGGCCAGGAATCTGGTCCATATGGTCAGTCATTGGGGTTGTGCTCTGGAAGGGTTAATCTCTTTCTTATTTATTTATTTTTATGTATTTTAGTACAGGGACCATAGAGTTTCACTACACAGATCAGACTCATAGCGATCCTCCTGTTTTCAGTCTCCCAAGCACTGGGATTACATACCTGCAATCCATGCCCAGTCTCAGTCACCATCTCAGTGCACCCCCAGAGTTGGACCTGGCATGGCATGCCAGGGATTGAACTCTGATCCCTGAGCCTGTCTAAGCAGGTGCTTTAGTTCACTGAGGTATTTGGCTGCCCCAGGGCTTAGTGTTTTGTGATCCGCCCTTCTTTCTCAGATACCCCTATCCCCACTTCCCCATTGCTATGCCATGAACAACCATGCCTCGGAGCCAATGGACTATAGACTGAAAATTCTATAAATTGTGAGCCAAGCAACAAACCGTTCCTCCCTCAATTTTGAGTGATAGGTACTGTGTCTCAGTGATGAAGAAAATAGCCAACAGTTGTCAGTGTGCAACCATGGTAGCACAGAAGATGCAAAGCTAACTCAGAGATGAAACTTGGTTCAAACACTCAGAGACTCAGAGAGACTGTCCCAAAGAGGACACCCAGCATGAGGGAGTTTCAAGGTGATCTTCTCAAACCAAGAGCTCTGGCTTTTACCGAAAGAAAATACAGAGGGGAAAATCAGCTTTAATAAGCAATTGTGTGAAGGCAGAAGGAGGTCTGCTATATGACATTATTTAGGTTAATCTAATCAGTTCATCAGGCAGAAGAAAGGACAATGGCTAAGCCTCGCATGCTTTCCTAACCTGAGCTTACTGACGTTTTCAGCACTGGGAGTTCAAGGCCTATATGCCTTTTGCTCCTATAAAAGACTTTTTACAGATATTTTCTTAACTCTGACAATTCCTCTGGCCTAGTGCCCCACAGACAGTGACAGACATTTTTGTGTTTCACATAACCTGCTCCCGACTATACTTGGTCTCTTCCATCTTTTTTGTCTCACAGATAATAGATGATTGAATACTTGCTAAATGAAAGAATGAATGAGTGTATAACTGATACGTACCCCTTCAAAACTGCTTCAGTTTTCCACTGTCCATATCTAGGTTATTTGTTTATATTCTCATTTAACATGTGGCGAGTTACCTGTTTTTAAATTATATCCTTAGATTGACTTAATTATTGATTTCATTGTTTGCTGTAGTTCATTCTGTTGGATATAGAATCTACAAACTACATTTCCCAGGTTTCCTTTCCAGTCAGATTCTTTCATCCAGTCAATAAAAACACTCCTGGGAGATCAAAATGTAGAAGGAAGGGAAATATCTTCAAACATTTGGCTCTAAACAGTGTGGCAGTTGCTGTTAGCTCTCTATTTGAATCTGGCTTTCTGTAATACTGTGATAGCAGCTGGGGAAGACAGCTCCACCAGCATCTTCTAAGCCCTCCCATCCTTGTGTCAGTAGCACGGCTTCGGCACACCCACACTGACTGCAAATGTCTCAGGGCAAGATGGCGGCTGTGTCTGTGACTTGTGGACTCCAGCCCAGAAGCTTGCGCCTTATCTCTTTTTCCTGCCTCCCTCTTTGGCCTCCTTCCTACTTTCCTTTGCTTTTTTAGAATATCTGTCACAACTGTCCTGTGTTCCTGTTTGAAACACATTATGATGTTTCCTCTTTCCCTGACTATTCCCTGGCTGACAGAAAGTAATTTGTTTTTTTCAAGGCAGAGCCTGTCTCATTTATCCTTTAAACCCCCTACCTATATTATACACAGAACACAGTAGATTTATCAATGTGTGCATGTGGAAATACTGTGTAATAATTTTGGAGAAGCTTGGTTTCTCTTTTGGTAAAGAGGTAAGTATATACAAATATATAAATGTATTAAAAATTAAAATATCACTGCACCCCTATATCCTATGCCAGCCTCCTCTCTAGTCTCTATTTCGGTGGTCGGAATGGGACTGACTCCCACCCAGGGGCCCAAATATGGGCATATGACCCAACTGACCCAATCACAGTTCATAGAGATAATCTTCTGGAATCATGGAGAAAGGGGTCTCTTTGTTTTGAGCTGTACCTCAGATGGACTCTAAATACATTTCTGTGGAGAAAAGAAACTTAGCTCAAGTCTCTTGAGGCCAATATGTCTTTTCCATTAAAGAACACCACTAACTTATTACTATGAAAATGAAGCTTTGATTATTTTCATAGCCACAAAAAAATTATATTTATAAAATCTTATTTGTGGATACTGCCAGTGACCAGATTGCTGAGGTTATTAAAGTCATTTTTTATATTAAATGAATATAGTAAATGTTAGGTTCTTTGGTATGAAAACTCCAATCTAATGTTTCCAGTGACTTTGAAGGAGACCCTAATTGTATTGGGGTAAGCCATGAATAGAGGGCCATATAAAGACTATGTAGCAGAGAATCTAAGATGTTTCAAAAAACTCAGATTTCTATTGCGATGTGTAAAAGGCCTTCACACTTAGCTACCCACCCCAACCCCAGCCTTATTTTGAGACTGGGTTTTGCTAAATTATACAGGTTGCATTTAAACTTATGATCCTCTTAACTCAGCCTCCTAGCATGCTGGGGTTCCAGGCATGTGCCGCTATGCCCTGGAGGCAAGCCTTCACGTCCTCTGAGGCCTTTCTGCTGTTTTGCTGATAGATGCCTTCTTGCTGTGTCCCCGTGGAGGCCTGCCTCCCGTGGCACCAGAGTTAGAATCTCAACACAGAATATTCTGGCAGCACACAATTCAGCCCTTGATACATGAGGAGACATACAAACCTTTGTTCTTTTTAAAAATAAAATGCATTTTTCTTTAGAATACATCCAGACAAAAGCAATTATTGGCAAATCTGTAAGAACAAGCATGACTGCAAGTTGATGGGTATACATTAATGTAATCAAAACAAAATTAGGAAGCTGTAAAGTAGTCAGATGGAGAGGCAAGCAGATAATGCCTGGGGAAGGATGGAAGAAAGGGCCATAGTACAATGAATTAGCAAGATGGCCACAGCCCATGGAATGCACACAGCAGATGGACATATGGTCTGGGTATAAAAATAAGAGTATGCGGGCAACTGATTGATTTATTTTTTAATGTATTTAGTACAGGGTCTATAGGGTCTCACTACATAGATCAGACTTGTGTGACCCTCCTGTTTTCAGCCTCCCAAGCACTGGAATTACAGGCATGCACCAACATGCCCAGTCTCAATCGCTGTCTCAGTGCACCCCGGGGGCGGGGCCAGCATGACAGGGGTCCCTGAGTCTTCCTAAGCAGGTGCTTCAATCCACTGAGCTATCTGGCCGACCCCAGGGCAACGGCTTTAACTTGGCATTTCTGATTGAATTTCCTATTTGTAGAGCACTTAGACATGCTTAGTGTAGAATGGGGCATTAGAGACAGACTGTTCTTTCAGGCTGCTCAGAGGTCAGCTTACAGCTGCTGGCAGGTCCCTGGTACTAGCCTCAATCACCCCCTTTTGGGGGCCAGACACATAGGGCACATCACTAGGCTGAGGTCTCCAGATGCTGGAAAGATTTTCTTGTAAGCATACACTTTTTTTGCTTTTGCTTTAGTTAACCCTAACATTGAACTTGTGAAGCCACGCAAAAGCTATTCTCCCTGTCTCTCATGCTCTGTGCAATCCTTCTAAACTTTGCAAATGCAGTGTGTGCCTCAGTTTGCATGGCTTATAAGTAGAGTACGGTCCCATTCCTTCACTTGTGTCTTACATGGTATGATTTCAAATTCTACCCCTTTCCTAGCTACTCTTCTCCATTTTGTCAAAATGTTTCAAAAATGTCCTAAACAGCTGGGCATGATGAAATACCTCTGTAATCCCAGAAATCTAGAAGGCTGAAGCAGGAGGATCACAAGTTTGAGCCTAGCCTGGTGTTATGGTTTGTGTCTAGTTGTCCCCCCAAAGCCTCATGCAGTCATAGGGTGGGGA
>NDGM011053699.1:0-17751 GCA_002564305.1 Octomys mimax | reverse complement strand
GTTAATTATTGAAACTGTCCTAGCGATTTGATTTGAAGCTGTCTAATTGCTATTTGTTTATCAGTAAAATTATGGAAAAATAAATAAATAAAAAAGAAACATATCCATTTCAACAAACTGGTTCAAATAAGTCAACAAATTGAAAAATGTAATAGATTAGGGAAAATAGTGATATTGACTCTTGTTTAAAATTGTACATGAAATTCCTCACATTACAAATTCATATGTCTGGCTAACATTGCGCAAAAAGGATGTAGTTCAGAGGAAAGGAAGTAGGCTCAACATCCAGGATTGCTAACCAACTACTTCAGCCCACAGGACCTTTGTTTTCTCACTTGTCATGTGAGGTAACAGCATTATTCACTTCAATGGGATGATGTGAGGATTTAGTAATAGAATGCTAGTAAAGCATAGGTGTGCTCAATAAATCTCAGACTACTTGGAATTGTTGCTTTTGTTTTTATTATTATGAACATATCTAGAAATACAGTGCAACTTTCCTGGTATATGACGTGCCTTGTGTGCTAGCTGGAAACTGAAGAGCAGAGAACAATTGGTCTCTGCTCATTAAGACCACTCCTGTTTCTGGAGTGTGTGTGTGTGTGTGTGTGTGTGTGTGCGCACGCGCGTGCGCGCATGCACAGTTGGTCAGTACAAGATCTTATGATTTCTGCTATCAGTCTTCAATTTCTTTGGCTTTTTCCAGTTTCTTTTTTCATGGGGCAAAAGATAAGCTGTTTTAATCCTTTATTGATTAATCTTTCAAATTACCAGAAAAACAACCAGAATCCTGGACCTATCCTCCTCTCTTTATCTTTTTTTTTTTATGTATTTAGTACAGGGTCTCACTACGCAGCTCATACTTATAGTGATTCTCCTGTTTTCAGCCTCCCCAGTGCTGGAATTACAGGTGCTTGCCACCATGCCTGGACTGGGTCCCCTGCTCAATGCCCTGGGGGTGGGACCAGCACGGCATGCCATACCAGAGATGGAGACCTAGGCCCTGTGCCCTCCCTCTATTTATCTTAAGCATCAACCTTTCTCATGTGAGTCATCACATCAGCTGCAATCAGATTTCAGTGAGACATTGTGAGGAAAACTGACCCAACCCACTCATAGAATGTTATTGGAAACTTGCCATAGTTTAACTATGCTCATGAGGAATATTCCCTTTTTGCTCCAAACCTGTAATTTCTGTAACTTTTCCAGTCTTAAATCATGTACCTTGCTCTCAAAAACTTGGCCTTTTCTTTCTTATCACTCCAATTTGTATAAACAGCACTTTGGTCTTTAAAAATGAGCTCAAAACACACTATTGCTAAATGCCACAAGCATACATATGATTAATGTACAACTACACTGAAGCATAATTTTATTTATTCCAAAGCTTCTGCTGTCTTTTATACTCCTACTATTCATTTTAAAGGAACATTGATGTGTGCTTATGTGTATGTATATACAATTCAAATCATACAATAGCTCCTACAGTGAAAAGTGACCTACCCAATTCTCTCTCCAGAGGCAGCCACTGTTTTCTTGTGGTAAACACATATGAAAAACACACACAAAATGCAGCATATGCACCTAGCTAAGGCTCCTTGGAATACTTGATCTTATACCCTAAGATCCCTGTTGTATGTAATAATTAGCTTTTCAGTAGCCATTGAGAATGGTATTAATTATATTAATTATGTGTTCCATGGGAGAATTGGAGAAACAGCCACCAGTGATATTCTGTATGCTGCTATGGTTCAAAGGCGAAGCTCTAGTTGAGCTAGCACTCAATCAAGCTGATAGATTTTATCCATATATATATATATATGTTTGGGTGCCTATAGAACTGCTATCTTCCTCTTCTTTCTCTTCATTACTTGTTTCCTTATTTCTTTTTCTTTTTTACTGAGGTAAATACAAGAATGTGCATCAATCTTAAGTATAACGCATGGTGAATTTTATATATCTTTCTAGTCATGTGTCTTAGTTACTTTTCCTCTTGCTGAAACAAAATACCTGATGCTCAGAGCTAAACAGGAGAGATTTATTTAGCTCACAGATTATAGAAATTTCAATCTGCAATTGGCTAGCTCTAAGGCAGGGTGGCACATGGCACATGGGCAACTGTTCCTAGATGCATAAAACAGAAAAAGCATGAGAGAGAAACAGTCAGTCAGACAGATGGACAGACGAACAGACAGACAGACAGACAGGTGGATGGACAGATAGACAGAGACAGAGAGAAAGAGAGAGACAGAGAGAGATAGAGAGCCCTTCTGTTTTATGTAGGGTACCTGCCCTAGGACAGGTATAGCACTTATACCCTTAAAATTAGCATTGTACCATGAATTGATCACAAATTCTAGAAACCCACCCCCCATAACTTCATAAGACTTTTGGGGGAACACCTAGACACAAACTGTAACACTTATGTATCCACTATTTAGATTATGATTTAAAACACTTCCAACACTTCTAAAAGTTTCGCCACGGCACAGAGGCAATCTCTACCCTAAACCTACTTTTTCTCATTACAAGCTAGTTTTGCTGTGGCATAACTTCTCTCATTACAAAAATGTTACAATTTTTGTAATGATGGAAATCAGACCAGAGATTTATACAAATGAAATCATAAGTGGATCTTTTCTCTTTCCCTCTCCATGTCCAAATGCTTCTCCACATGGTTGTGTAAACTGGTATTTCCACTGGTTTATTCTTTTTGTTGCTGAGCATATTCCATTAGATGAATAGAATGCTGTTTGTTTTCATACTCTTCTGTTGATGGGCCTATGGAATGCTTCCAGTTCAGGGCTACTTGGAATAAAGCTGCTATGGAAATCATTGTGCATGTCTTTGGTGGATGTGTGCGCTCATCTCTCTTGGTTGTACACCTAGGAGCAGACTGAGTATTGAGGTAGGCTCACATTTAGCTCTAGGAAATAGCAACAGTTTTCCAAAATTGTTCTAGTTTTGCTCATTCTTTTTAACAGCTGTGTATAATTTTATAGTTTTTTATACGATTTATTTTAAACTAACCACTATTAATAGAAATAGGTTGTTTTCAAACATTTGCTTGGAACAAATGTGTTCCAAATAGTACACTGTTACATAAATCATTTTGCCCATTACAAACATATTTAAAGGAAAAAGTACGATAAGTGGAATTTTCCATATCTAAGGAAATGTGCATTGTAAATTCCAGAAGATCTGGCCAATAATCTCCAAAGTGTTTCACCTAATGCATACTTCGGCAACCAATTTTGAGATTGTTTCACTTCATATTTACATGGTAAGTCATCAAATGTTTTGAGCTTGTCTGCCTAATGGGTCTAAATTATAGTTTTTGTATGTTTAGTTTGAAAGGCTCTTATTTTAGGTGATCATATATTTTTATAGGTTTTAAAGTAGTTGTTTTTTCTTTCTGGTGACTTATCTTTTAATAGCCTTTGTCCTTATTCCATTAAGTTGTTAGTATTTTACTGATTTAGAAGAGCCCTTTTCATATTAAAGAACTCATGTCCTTTCTTGGTGATACAATTTGTAAATATTTTACCCCAGATTGTTGTGTTTTCTGTTTCTGTTAATAGTTGACAGAATAACATGGAGTGTTCTCTTTACATCAGATTTTCAAAGCATATTTCACAAAACCCCAGTCTATCATTCCACCATTCACAAGATGTGTTATGAACGCTGTTAATGAATAAAAATAATTTATGCTCTAAATACACTCTCTGGATTATTAAACATAATCTTGCTCTAATACATGCCCTAGAGAATTCAAAGGAAAGCTGCATGTAAAAATGTGTTTGGCAGGCAGACAGAGCAGGGCTCTGTTGTTGACAATCTGCTCAAGATGTTCGAAGGCATTTACAGTCTTAGCAAGAGTCTGTGCGAGGTTACTTATTCTGCTTAGCAGAGTATTTATTTGTGCCAGTCAGGTGGTTACTAGTGGCTACCCTCAGGAAGTCCAACACTTGCAGAGGGGTTACCCAGCAACCACACACCACTCCCTAAATCTGTGTCAGTCCTGAGAATGGCTTGAACTGTGGATTGGGATGAGGAGGGGTGGCAGTCAGCGTTAGAGCCCAGGCTTAGCACATGAGAGGTCCCCAGTTCAACCTCCATTACCACCAGAAAAAAGATTCAGATAGAAAGGAACTTAACACATTGTTCTGGATAATGGTGATCTCTGAGGTGCTTACAACTCTGAGTGTTATTCTTCAGGAGCCCCAAACCCGTTGCCCTTACCCCTTAAGATTGTTTGTTTTACTACTTGCTATCATTCACGCACTTTCTCCCCCATTAAATTTTATTTGCAACAAGCAACCTTTTGTTACTGGCATCAGTTTTCTGTTGCTGCCATAATAAACCATCGCAATGTTAGCAGTTGAAACAAAACCCAGTTTTACTTCATAGCTCTGCAGGTCCGAAACCTTGATTAACATGCCTCAAGTGGGTCCTATGCCTAAATCCTTGTGGGGGAGAAGTCGGGGTGCCAGCAGGGCTGCACTCCTTTCTTGAGGCTCTATCAGTCAATCTATTTCCAAGCTCATTCAGGTGGTTAACAGAATTCAGTTCCTCATGGCTTTAAGGCGGAGGGACTCCATTTCCTTGTGGATCATCAGCCAAGGGCTTCTTGTTGCTCCTTGAAGCCTACTGCCTTCCTAGTCAGCCTGCCGGCTCTGTCTTGAAGCCTTCAACACATCCTTGATTTGTTTCCACACTTGGAGCCTGTTTGAGTTCTCCTTTCTGTGACGTTTCTGCTCACTATAAGGGAGAGAGGTTCTCTGCTTTAAAAGGCCCATGTGAAAAATCCAGGACAATCTTCCTATTATAAGATATGTAACTTCAGATACAATTATTCTTACGGAGTCCCTTTTACTGGTAAGATAACATTTTCAGAGCTTTTCTGGGATAGAATGTGAACTTCTTTGAGTGGCCATTATTTTTCTTTCCTACAGTCTCCTGGCCCTTCTCCTTTTATCCCTCTCTCCCTGCCTCCTTCTCTTCTTCCCTTCCTCCCTTCCTCCCTCTCTCCCTTCCTTCCTCCCTTCCTCCTTCCCTTCCTTCCTTCCTCCATTCCTTCCTTCCTCTCTTCCTTCCTTCCTTCCTTCCTTCCTTCCTTCCTTCCTTCCTTCCTTCCTCTCCCCTCACCTCACAGCACCTGGCACAATGGTAGATATATAATGTGAAGAGAACTAAACAAACACTTATACAAGGGATGATGTTTTCAGAGATCTTATCTTGAGGGTTCATCTAAACTCTGGAAATCTCTCAGGCCCTATATAAATTCCCAATCTGAAGTTGAAGAACTCAAGTGAGGCTCTTTCTCCCCACCATCCCTCCCCTTAGCCTGGGTTGAGGGCCAGCCAGATACAGGAGTGTGGTTCTGTGTCTCTTGGTCTAAGTGGACCCTTTGAGTTGCCCCAACCACCTCAAGATGGCTGTATAGGGCTGAGCTCCAGGGATGGAATTAAGGCTAGGATTAAGCTTGGTGATAGCACTGGCCAAATTGAACCTGAGAATATTTTCAGAAATATGGAAAAGCATATTTGGTACTCAATAGAAGGCATTATATTTAGCAGAAAAGTATACCACAGTGGCAAGGGCAAAACTTTAGATAATCTTAAATCATACTTTGTCACCAGGGTCTTCTCTGTGATAAGTAAAGGGATATATCTGCATCAGATTTTTTACTATGACCTATTTCGAGACAAATTCTTGCTGATCTTTGTCACACAGCTAAAAACAGCAGACTTGCAACTCTTCCAACAAATTTTATTAAAGATAAATTTTCATTGCTAAATATCTCAGTAAATAATCATCTCTAAGTTTCTTGAGCAAAAGGATTTTAACTAGTTAGAATTCTTGATTTACGTAAAATAAAAGCACTACCTCACTATTATTTCCTTAGATTGGTCAGGGCCTAATAAGTAACCTCTAAATATTGTTTGTTAGTGTATTTGTTTAGAGAAATGAGTATTTGCTGGTTTTTAAAAAATATGCAATTCTTTTGCCCTGTTAAGCTATCCCTGCCTTGAGTGAAGGATTCATCTTGGATCCAAGACCAGGGCACAGAGTAGTTTCTTGAAAAAAATTTTAAATAAATAAAATATTGGAGAATTGAGTGTAAGTTATATGCACTACTATATAATTTACATATTTCTATCTATGGGGGTGTAAAACCAGCAAGATAGAGATGATATATGAATATATTTACTAGATGAAAGAGTGTTTACATTTTAGTAAAATTCTGGAATTATCAAAGCCATGTTGACTTCAATTGAATCCAAATAAACATGGAACCTAAAATAGAACATTTAAATATCATCAATTTGCTATTTAGTAAAAACTAAGCAGCAGTAACCATTAGGAACAAGGTAATAGTACCTAATCCAAAGTTGTCATGCCATGAAACATGGAATCATTTATAGTAAACCTCTGTGATTAATAATACATAACAAAGAAGATTCATGGAAAATAAACCTTTTGGGGGATAACATCCTTCAGGTGCTGAATCAACGAGATTCTTGTAGAGTTCCTCCCAGGCAGCATTCCACCCACCTTGGTCAAAGGGTAAGATTATGCTGTAGTTTATGTGAAGGCTCAAAGGCATCTATATTATTGTGCTTGATGAGGGCCTTACTGAGACAACTTGATTCCGCATGTCTGAAGTTGTCCTTTGTGAAGGGCCACACTAGGTCTCAAGTGTAAGGGAACAAATCAAGCTGTGATTTGTTTATTGCAGGTGAACCCCCACGCATTTAGAAACTATAATATTTACTGAACAGGAATGCAGTATTCTTCTTTGAATAAAAGCTTTTCATATGCCTGATGAAAATCTCAAATTGAGTTCTCTGAATTTACTGAAACAAGAATGGATAAAAATGAAAAATTATATTTCAAAAGTATGAAATAATTTTAAAGTAAATACAAACAAACCTTGAAAATCCTCTCCCTCCTCTCACTAATGATTTTGTATCAGGAATGAGGCCCTTGACCAAATAGACTGTGCTTGAGATAATAGTTTTACAAACCACAGCTTGAGAACAACTTTAAAAAATGCCATTTAAAATTGTAAATTTTCCAACAATAATTTCATTGCAAACTTGAGGGTTATGGATAAGGCTGTAGAGTGTTAGAACTGAAAAATGATTGGGAAAACTCTCTAGCCAAACCCTGTTTTATAGATGACAGAATTTCTAATAATTTCATTTTCTGTAAAGTTTTTTTCTAGTTATAGTACTTTATTGGGGTATTTAAACAAACTATCAGCTAGGTGCATGTAACAGAAGATTTAAAAAAAAAATGCTGGTACATATTTCTCTTGCACCCATTCTTTAGCTTAAGAAAATTGGAGTCATACAGAACATGCTTAGGGATTTGGGTCTTGTTTTTGTTTTACATTAAAATATAAAGGTATTGATCTACATCTATGTATCTGTATCTAGATAGCTTCTAGTCAGACAATCCTGCTTTTAATTGTCTCTGAAAAAATAAAATAAATCCTATCTCAGTAATTTATTAATTGTGTGTAATTTGAGGCAGATTACTTAGTAATCCCAGATAAGGTAAAGTAAGTTATAAAATGTCTAACTTTATGTGTGACTTTTAAGGGAGATTATGCAGATGACTATGCTTAATGTGGGATTTCTCAAAGCACACTCGCTCAACAGCTGTTCCTTCCATTCTTTCCTTCTGTCACTCTTGTTTCTTTACCTAACTCCCAAACACACTCCACATCATTTCAGTCCTTCCAGACGAGGTATCAGTAGTAGTCTTCTAATAGTTGTAGGAAATAAGTGTAATAAATATTAACATGTTTGAGAATAATTTTAAATACTTTTTTAGATGAAAATAAAATTTACTGTACAGTGGCTAATATCTATTACTTGGGGACAAGAGATGCTCTATGCAGCAACTTTAGATAGTATTTTGTTAAAAACAACTTCATTTCAAGCTATAGCTCCGTGCTCCCTTGCTTGCTTCATGATGGGGAGAGATGGGGAATTTATTCATTATTCCCATTTTTTTTTTTCTTGCTGAAGTCCCATCAAGTTAGGGTCAATTTATTTCAGCTTTGGTACTAAATTGAGCTTGATCTTGATGTGGCTAGAAATTAAGAAAATTAATTCTGTCACCTCAATTAAATATCAAAGTTAAGAAGCCACCTTTGTAGCTTTAAGAGAGAGAAACTATAATTTCTTGTTGTAATTCTTTAGAATTTCGATGAATCCTTAAAGCTGAACAGTGATTCTTTATTAAATATTCATATTTAATAATTAATATTAAATATTATTTAAAACCTATTAACATGAACTAACTTAGGCATCATAAACTCTATTTTTAAAGAAAAACACTTTTTCTTCCCTATCAATACATTGCACAGATATTTTACCTATTTTGTGCCAGGTTTTATTTCAGACAGGAAAAATATAAATTGTAAAATAATGATCCCTGTAGTCTGCAGATAACAGAACAAATAGAGCAAAAATGTTATTATAAGGCTGCAACAAAGCAGCATGTGGTGAACTGGAAATGCCTCACTTTCTGATCTCAGCCGTGCTCTCGCTCTTGCTCACTTCAGGACGGGCCATTATCTAAGTAACATTCTCCCCACTCAGTCAGAGTTACCTCAGTACCTCATACTTGCTTTCCCATTCTGATAGAAATGCTTATCCCTCATATCTTTCAATTGCTGGTTCCATAGGTCAGGTATCAATTTAAAAAGCCCTTCCCAGAATACTACTTTCTCTGCCCTGTCTCCTGGTGTTCTGGTGTTGTTCATTTGCTTTATCTGAAAATGCCTTGCCCACTAATGTGTTTCCTTATGTCTTGAATTTGTGTTTGTAAATGAGAATTGAGCTCCACTAGGACAGTGTTCCTGGGTTGCTCTTGTTCATTGTTCTGTTTCTCATTCCCAGCACCTTGCCTTGCAGGGAATAAGCAGATACTCAATATTTATTAAAGATGGATGAATAAATAAATGGTGCCATGAGGAGTACAATAGGTACTGTGATGCTTGAGCTGAGGCTTGAAGGATGTTAAGATACAGGATTTGTATAAATTGAAGACTGAATGTAAGACTGATTTGAGGAAAATGTCTAGTTTGATTGTCAGAGTATGTAGCAGTGTGACCATTCACATGAGCAGGGGGGTGGTAACTTCTGTTGGGGATAAGGTGAGTTTACGGTGCTCATCAGTCTGTCAGGTGGGTGTGTCTCCTGGCACACTGACAAAAGACAACCAGGCTGTGTGGAAGACAAATCTTTCTGCTATTTTTTAATTTGTTAAGTCACTTAAAAGAATCTCCAAGAAACTGTACCTATGCTGAGATTCTTCAAAAACTCGATTTAAAAAATATTTAATAAATATGACAGTTTAATAAATAAAAAGTTTAATAAATAAAAATAGAAATTTAATAAATAATTCAATAAATTAAAAATTGGCTTTGGTAATTTACAGTATATTTTATGGAAGTTCAGACTTTCAAATGCTTACTTCCAGTTTGTCTTATTAATTTGCTTGATAAAGTACTCCCATATATAAACTGAAAAGAATAGTTCTTCTGTCTTGCCTCAGTTAGCCTAACTTGAGTTGAATTCAAAATTCTTGACTGCTTAGTCTCCTGACAATATGTTTATATGTCACCAGTTAAAGCTTTGTTCACCTGTCTTTAAATCTACAGGCTGGGCTGGGGAGATAGCTCAGCGGTCTAAGCGTTTGCCTCGCTGACAAGCGTAGGGACCCAGATTCAATCCCTAGCACCACATGTCGTGCCACTGCACCAGCCACTGAAACTGGGCATGGTGGCACATGCCTCTAATTCCAGCTTTCTGGAGGCTGAGACAGGAGAATCACTACAAGTCTGAGCTATGTAGCAAGACCCTGTATTAAGTACATAAATATAAAAAAAAAAGACTTTTTAAAAAATTAGAAATAAGATCCACAGGCTTGCAAGGATGTTACAGTAACTCATAACTTAGAAAAGTTATTCAAAAAAGAATTCAGAACATTAAAAACTGTAAACTGTAAAAAATGAATTTGTTGACAGAAGGGATGAAGATGTTTCTGAACTTAGTAATGACTTGTGCCAAAAAGAGAGTTTCCTCCCTCAACAAGCCTTTCCAGGGAAAATGCATTACCCATTTTTTCCTGGACCTTTCTCTTCTCCCACAGTGGGGAAGAGGCCCAGATCCACTGAGGAAAAAGTAGACTGACAATTTGAACTTGTGGTCATAAAGAGCAAGGAGCAGTATTCCAGGGCATGAAAGAAAAGGGAAGAGACAAAAGTTTCAGAAGACTGAAGGACAGTGAGGAAGGGAGCTCCAAGGAGGGAGATTTCCAGATGTCCATCTGAAGTGGACTCAGAACATGAGAGGCAACTTGAGGAGGATAATAGAAGATTACTTGGGCTCCCCTCTACACTTGAGTTCTTGACTGTGTAAATAGTAAGATTTTTTTCTCTCTAATGAGTAGCTGAAACGTTTCACCCCTTCAGCTGTCAGGGCACAGATTAAGGATAACAGCTGGAAGTTTTAAGACACTGACATTTTAGTGTAAAATGAGACAAATTCATACAAATGAAAATTTGGCAATTTTTCTTGGAACTGTCCTGATTTCAGCTTTTAAATGTGAGCAGTCTCAGAGTTCTCAGCAAAGTCTCATGAATCTTTCAAATCGCAGCATCAAATTGTTTACTGTCCTGTCAGGATACTTCTGAGAATCAGCAAGAGTAAAAATTTATTGTTTTGAGACAATGATACGGACACATATTTTACTGCAGCAAGGTGAGGTGATGATTAATTTAGAATGAAAAGGCTATATGCAACAATAAAACTAAGATGAACTTGGTGGTAAGATACCAGTTTTGTTTAAAAAAAAAAACCTTAACAATAGATGTGTAAATGTATTCAGGTATATAAAGTGGGGAAAGTGCACTTTGATTTACTATTCAGTTTTCTGACGATGCCCTTACCAGTATTTGGTGGAGCAACTGCCAAGTGTTGTGGATGAAAATTATTTTTGAAATACATTAATTTCCTCAAAGAATCACAAAGTAATTTAGAGACAACTTAGGTGCCACTTCTTTTTATTATTCCTGGAAAATTCAAGAATTTGTGGGATAATGGAAGGTGAATCTATAAAGTGTTGAGAAATAGAGGAGCAGCAAGATTGAGTTCAAAAGATTAAGAAATTCAGTAACCAATGAATCTGCAAAATTCTGGGCTGTTAGACACAGCAAGAGCTATATAAGAGCATGGCAGTTGAAAGAATAGATTTTAGAGGTAAACCCTGGGTTCAAGTACCAGCTCCACCATCTACATTATGTTAAGTACAGTTGGCCTGCAGTCTCTGTGGGTTCCCTGTCTGCGTGGAGTCGCCCAACCTTGGATGGAAAATACTCAGGAAAAGCATGTGCAGATTTTTTCCTCTTTATTCTATTTTATGTTTTTCCATTATTCCCTAAATGATATAGTACAATGACTATTTACATAGTATTTGCACTGTATTAAGTATTGTAAGTAATTAAGAGATGAGTTAAAGTATGTAGGAGGCTGTGCTTAGGTGATGTATAAATACTACACTATTTTATTTACACAAGGAACTTAGGCAGCCAAGGATTTGAGCATCAGTGGGGAGTCTAGCACCTATCGCCTGTGTATTCTGTGGGATAACTGTAACTGGATGATTTACCCTCTCTACTTTAGGTTCTCATGTGAGAAGTAAGGATACTGATGAAATGTGTCTCATAGCATTCACAGGGCTACAGTGTGCTTAATAGCACATGCCCATGGAGAACGCTTGTTTTAATTGCAATTTTCAGGGGAAACAAAGGCTTTCGGGAAACTAGTACAGTGAAGTCATAATTTAGACAGTCAAGTCAGTGCTCCTAACTAGAGCTGTGATTCTAAATGATTCCTTTCATTTTTTTCTTACTTTTTTCCCCCTCATCTGTAAAATAGGACTAATGAAGTCTATTTCCAGTGGCTTGTAAGACATGTGTTGAAAGATTCTTGCAATTTAAGATAAATATAATTATTGTCAAACACAAACACCTCCATTATCTTTTCCTTCAGTTCCAGGGGACTAGATCACCTGATATCTGGTGTTTCTGCCATGTTACCTTCTTGCATCCCAACGAATGGAAAGATTAATTTCAAAAAGAGAAATTTCATTCTACAGCCAAAGACTCATTGTCTTCCAATCAGCTGTTTCTCTGGACGACTTTTTCCTTCCATCTGTGCCTCTGAAATTTATAAGTACCATTTGGTGGTCAGGTGACAAAGATTAAACTTAAGTGAAAATGTTCTAGTGCATAACCCTGGATACAGAATCCTGGAATCTTATGCTAAGCCCATTATAACTGATCTTTGTTCAACTATCTAGATGTTTAGGCCAATTTTCAAAATTAGATTTAGTATACACAGAATTTTATTTTAGCCATGACACAGTATCAGAAGCACTTTTTATTAACCTATTTTATAGTTGATGAAACAAGCAATACATTGCTATAACAACGTAGTATATGAGCTTCTTGGAGCATGTTTCTGTCTTTCCCAGTGTTATGGAAAATATCCACTTATTGCTTTAGTCAAATTTAAAATTCGTATCTTTCCAGGGAGTGCTTTTGTTAAGGCAAATTAATTAACATGCGACACACAAAGCAAACGCACACACATGCTGAGATTTTAAAACATTTCTTTTTCCTTACTTTGGAATGGCATTGAGTACTATATATTTTTGTTTCACATCTTGATTCCTATTAGTTTTAAGGCAAGCAGAAGGATAATTTTTAAATGTGTTTTATGTGCTGTGTTTTGTGACAGAATCATTTGGATACATTTCCCTTCAAGATATTTCTTTCATGTATCTCTTTGTCTCCCCAACAGCTTCCTTCTTCCCCTTCAGAAGGACTAACTTATCTTTTCCAGGGATTTTCAATCATTTCCAGATGTTGGGTAAAATAAAGATCACGGACACCATGATTTTCAAAGGTTCCTCACCTCTCACATTTATCCTTTATTTTGCAAATGTTTTGTTCATGATTATATAGATATAGATTCTAAGTCATTGTGTGCCTACTTTTCATTCATGTTTCACTTACTTTTCCTCTTGTTGGAAATGTCCTCAATGTCAATGGCTTAGTTCTTGATACCGCATGTTCCTCCTTGAGATTTAGTAAATTCTTAAATATGAAGGCAATTTGCTGAAAGTATTCTCAGTGTATTTCTTTGTGGTGAAGTGGAGAAGCTCTCATCTGTGCTGCTTTCAGCAGCTGTGTAAATACAGCTGGAAAGTTGCAAGTGGACGGAGTCGATTGTAAATAGGTTTCCTTCTCCTTCTGTGTTTTGGAATGCTGTTCTGAGAACCACAGACCATGACTTTCATTTGAGCCTCCTCCATGGCTGCAACTTTCATATGCATATTTAAGTGACTTTCTGGGTTTGGACAAAGACTTGTTTTTGGTAGAATTTAACTTCTTTGGCTTGAGGTTCTGTCTTTATACAATATCTTCTATTGTGTAATGGCCTAACTCTGATAGCAAACACAAGTATTATTATAAATCTTTACTCTTCTACATATTTTGTGTAAGAGGGATGTCTTCATTTGCTAGAGCTGCCATAAAATGCCACAGAGTAAGTGGCCTAGACAGCAGATATATACTCCTTGTATGTCTGGACGCTGAAACGGGAGATCCAGATGTCTTCCTATTTGGCTCCTCTGAGGATGCTCTCCTGAGCCTGTGCATGGTTCGCCATCTGTGTGCTGTGTTCTAATCTTTTCTTCTTAAAAGGACGTGAGTCACTCCAGATGAAGCCCAAATCATACAACCTCATTTTACCTTAATTATCTCTTTAATAACCTTTCCTTCAATTATTATATAAGGTACTAGGCATATAAATCTGAGGACTTCACAAATTTTCAAGGAAAAGGAAGAAAGCATAAGAAAGGAGGGCTGGCGAGATAGCGCAGCAGACTAAGCACCTGCTTAGGCGAGTACAGGGACCAGGATTTTAGGAAGAGCCATTGCAATTCAAATAGCCACAAAGCTCAAAACTTTGAGCCATATTGTACATGTTTCTTCTACTAATCCCCTGTGCTTTAGGAAGACCATAATGAGTCCCGTAATCCTATTCCATAATTAGCATGACCCTCCTCTCTTCCTTCCCATGAATCTACCTTAGCATGGAACATTCATAATTACTCATTTGAATTACTCAAAAAGTCTCCTAAATTATCTCATTTTCTCAATTCTGTTCCTTCTCCCTACTCAGCTGTATCTTTCAATTGCTCTCAGAATAATCTTTCTTAGAAAAGGTATATGCTCATGCTGCTTTGACATTAATATTTTCAATAGTTTTATGTTTCGTTAAGGATGCACTCAAATTTCTTTACTCAAGTATGCTACATAATTTTTTCCCTCTAGTCTGATCAGTTAATTTAGGTTATATGATCATGCCTAGCTTATTAGCAGATTCAGGCAATTCAATGTACTTATTGGCTAATATAACTAGGATGTATTTCTCAGGACTGTCTTTCCTGGATCTTGTGGGATACATGAGGAGGGACAGAAACCAGAACAATATCAGGACTTCATAAAGGAGAAGAAAAAGGATGATGTACTTTTAGGCAGGCAATTGGTAATATCTGCTATAGTCTGTTTCCTCATGAAATCTATGATGTAGTGGTAAAGGTAGAAAAATAAAGTCCAAGTCATGATTCAGTATAAACAGACAAGCACGGCATCCTGGACAGGGAGAACTTTCAGCAGAAATCAGATCGAGTGTCCTCAAAGTTCCTTAAAAGAAGAGTGCTTAAGCCAAAATTTTTTCAGGGCCAAGGATTGAACCTAGGGAGTTGAATATACTAAACATAGGCTTTAACTTATTTATGTTCTGTATTCCTAGACCCTAAGCTAAATTTTTTTTTTAGGAAAATTAAGGGCCAGAATCTTCAAGACAGGGAAAAGGAGCATTTCAGCAGCAAGAACTGTAAGTGAAAAAGCCGCAGAACTGCGCAACAGTGCGACTCACGGGGAAGCTGAGCATCATTCATTCAGTCTTACCAGAGAGAGACAGGGGGCAAGGCCAGAGGAAAGGCCTTTGCAGACCGTGAAACACTATAAGAATGCTATTCTAGAAACATCTGTACTACCTGTTGTTACTTTGTATAGAATGCTAGCTATGTATGCCAAACACCGCCCCCAGTTTTGCAGACACAGCAGGTTAGCGTAATAGTATCAACCCCTTTGGAGACTGAAAGGTTAAGTAACTTAATGGAGGTCACATAAAGTTGGCCCTAACCACTTTCCTATAAAGCCTTTTGCCTGGAGCTTAAGCACATAGAACTTGTTATCCCAAGCAATGACATGGACTGAAAATGAACAAAGTTACAGCAACATATATTTGAGATACATTTCTATGCATAAATTCTATATTTAAGGTGTGACCAAGTCATCTAATGAACTGTTCTTTAGTATACTTGCGAGAGTAGACTACAGGGAACAGAATCTGAGTACAGATTCTTAATTTTTCATGCTATTTGGACGTCTCTAGCTGTCAGCCCAGCGTCTTAGTTCATGATCTGTCCTTGCCTCCGGTTCAAATCCCCCCAACTGCACCCCATCTTCTTCAGTTTCCTAACTCTTCCTCATTTTTTACAAATTCAGCTCAACCGTCACTTCCCTTAGGTAACTTTATTTGAACCCTGTTTGATTTTAGAAAAAAGTGTTTAAGTTTAGAGTGTACCCTCTCCAGGATACTACATTTGTCTTTATAACATTTCACCAGAACTTTGGCTTTGACTGTCTCTGCGTTCCCTAACCAGACTGCAAATATTACTAAGAGAAGGATTATTGCCTACTGATTCATCCTATTTCTAAGAAAATCCTGATTTTGTTCATGGTCTGTGTCCCTTCCTCCACGCAGTCCACATGAGTCAAAGGAAGCTACCTCTACCTCTAGGAAGGACCTGACTGTTTCAGTCATTTGCCTGCCCAAAGAATCTTTAGTAATGTCCGGACGCATATATGATCCTCATAACAGGGGTTTTCTACTGGCCTGCTGTAGGAAGAGAGCAGAGTAACTGCTAGCTATCATCCAGCACACAAGTCAGCTTTCTCCCTACCCAGTTCCCTTTCCCATCACTAATATATCCAGCCAGAAATGTCAATGTCACTGAAAGATTGACACATCCTCATATGTCAATCTCTGAGCGACTTTGCTCTTGACTGGCAATGTTCTACAGCCGTATATGTACCCATTAATAATCAATCACAGAAGTGAAGGACTGATGTTTCATGACTGCAAGATATATGGATGACGAGGCAAGAAAGGTAGACTCTGGCCATATTGAAGTTGATATGGCTTTTATCCTGTAATGGGGGAGACCAGGATTAAAAATGAGTTTTAGGAGCAAATGTGCACTGTACAAGCTGCAGGATAGATGGGGGAGTGGGGCATAGCATTATAGAAATAGCTATTGCTACAGTTCCTCAGTGAAGTGCCCGGATGTGAGTGCCTTTGCATCCTTAAGTGGTTGGCAGGTCTGCTCCATCTAGAAGCAACTGGAGAATGTTTCTTGGATAGTTAGATTAGGGCCACTTTGGTGGCATCCGCTGGGTTTCTTCTCTAGCCTGACAATGAGTGGAATAACAAAGGTGTCAGTGTGGGGGTGCCCTGTGTTGGCCAGTTGGTGCTGCAGTGGAGAGAAGGCCGGCTTGGCCTCCCCTTACCCCACAAACAACCTACTCCTCACTTTTCCTGCAGAACTTCACAGGGAGGTGAACACAGACCCTGAAGGTGTCAGAGCATTTTGTTGAAATTTGTTTTCTTCCTGTGTTCATAATCATGATTCTCAGAAAAGATTTTTTTTTCTTTCTTTTTTTTTTTTTTTTTTTTTTGACAGAAAATGACAGCTATTGCAGTTTAATTCAGAGAAGCTCCTTCAGGGCTTCTGGAACACCACTGTCAGTGTAGTCTGACTGGGCACTTGCTACAGGGGCTTTTGTAGTCTGAAAGGCAAGCCATAGTCCCGCAATTCACTCTCAGAGAAGTTAATTTATTCTTTTATAATTATGAGCACAAAGTGTTGCTTTTTTAAGTTTACTATTTCTGTATCCAGTAAGCTTGAAACTAAAAAATAAGACAGTTTATAAACATATGTCTAAAAATTGAGTTTTGTAAATTTGCTTTATTTTCTTTACTTTACTCCCCACATGGCTCTCATTGACTAGGGATAAAAGGTGGATAGCAAATTGAGAATTATGATCCTTTATCTCTTTTTTATTTTGGCAAAGCATCTAAGTAGAAAGCAATTCCCCTTCCTCTGTGACATCTTACAGTTACCATAAAACGATAGCCTGCCTCGTTCACAAGCATTTAATGCAAAATTTTGACCTATTAGATTACTATAAAGGGATGTGTAAGTCAAACTTTAAAACAAAAAAAATCAAACAGCAAAGCGATTTTTAAGGGTAAAACTCAAGTTTACAAAAGTATATTTTGAGGGGGGCAGAGAGTGAGTAACCGTCTGTCCTGCGGGGCGGGAGAAGGAGGCACCGGGCCGGTCTCGGCGGTCACGCCAGGCCGCGGCTCTCGCAGAATGCGCGCGCGCCCGAGTGAGCGCGTGCCCCGCGCGCGTGCCCGCCAGCCTTCCGGGTGCTCCCGGCCGGGCTTCCCCGAGGGCGGCCGCGGGCGCGCGGCCCCGCCGCGTGCGGCGCGGGCTCTTTGTGTGCGGCTCCGCGCCGCCGTG
>NDGM011053694.1:0-12287 GCA_002564305.1 Octomys mimax | reverse complement strand
CAGATCCTTTGTCAGTGTCAGCCGTGTGGATGAGTTACGGCCATTGCTTGACCAATTTGCTCTGTGTACATTATTATTTACACCATTATCTCATCCAATCGGTACACCATGTTTCTGGGCAGCAGACCAACAGTTCCATAAACTGAGAAACGTTGCTGTCACATGTACACAGCCCTGTGAGTCCCCCACCTCTAGAATTTAGGCTCACAGAAGGCAGAGATTATTGTACTTAATACTCTTCCTAGTCCCTGCGTCTCACTTCTGAGGTAGAATGCTGCACAGGCTCGCCTATCCTGGCATGGCCCCTGCCATGCAGCTGTGATTCTGGCTGTCCGTGGCTTGGAATGTCTTCACAGAACCTTACCAGAGCCAAATGTTACGTGTTCTTGGAAGCTTCCACTGGGAGATGCTACCTCTAGAAGTCCCCGTTGACCTCGGCGCTGCTTCCCATGAACTTGAGCTGCTCGTGTGCAGAAAGGCTGCGGACGTTCCCACTTACTGGCCAAGTGCCACATCATAAGCACTCCACAAATAGGGCTTAATGGAAAAATGATTTGTAGGAGTTTTCAGTTGTTGGATAATTTCATCTCACAATAAGTATCTTTATGAAGTTTTCATAATTTGAATTCAAATTCAAATATATAAAATGTAAGGCTTTGGATTATAGAGGTGAAGTATATTAATATTTTAACATTCATTTATATGCTTTTAGGTTTTACCTCAATTTTGTTACTGAGGAAGTAGAAAACCCTGAAAGGTAAGTAGTCCTATTTACTGTGAATCTTTATGAGTGAAATTTGAGATTATATAGTTGAAAAGTAAACTTGGAGAAAGAATTCCATGTGGGAAAGTAAACGCTATCATCACGATATTGTTCTCATCGAGGCTGTTATTGTCTAGTCACAATTTACTTGTTTTTTTTTTTGTTAAATGATATGTAAGCAACTCAGCTCTATATTCTATACTTAAAATGGACATGACTTTTTATGAGAAAGGAATAAAGAATAAATTTGTATTTTAAGTACCCTGTTTCACGTCTCTGTAACTTGATATGGACTCTTAGCTACTCACAAGTGTTGGCTGTTTCTAATAATATAATTACTTTTTTCATAACTGCCCAATTAAAGAGAATATATAATTCACAGAAAATTAGGAAAATAACTAAAGGATTCTAGAGAAGCTTGTAAATTTGGGCAGCTGAATGATTAGTTTTTAAAAATTTTTTAAATCTTTTATTTATTTAATGTATTTGGCGCAGGGTCTTGCTACACAGCTCAGACTCATAGTGATCCTCCTGTCTCAGCCTCCCCAGTGCTGGGATTACTAGTGTACACCACCACTTCTGGTTTTGGTGGCTGGCACAGCATGCTGTACTGGGGATCGAACTCAGGTCTTTGCACTTGCCAGGCTGGTGCTTAGACTGCCAAGCTATCTGCCAAGTCCAAGCTGAATGATTATTATTTTTATATTTCTCTCTCTCTCTCTTACTCTCACTCTCGCTCTCTTGCTCTTTCTCTCTCTCTTGCTCTCTCTCTCTCTATCTCTCACTCTCTCTTTTTCTCTTATATGATGAATTGAATCCAGGGTCTCATATATACCTGGAAAGTGTCCTACCACTGAAATATATCCATAGTTCTATTTGTATGTATTCTTCGTAAATAACAGTGTGATCATTAGATGATTTCATATATATATCTATATATATATATAGTGTTACATATATATAGTGTTTGATATATATATAGTGTTATATATATTTGTGATATTTCTAGAACAGTTTAGGAAAATGATTTAAATATTTTTAGTACATGTTATGATTTGCTTATAACATTTCACTTTCTATAGAACACAACATAAAAATGTGTGGGCTCAAGAAGAAAAATTTAAGAAAGTTAAAGTAAATATAAACTATAAAATTACTGAATTTACCTCATTTTTATTCAACATCTGCTATGGTCCAGCTATCTTGTTAGGCATATCATCTATAAGCAGGCTTTTCTCCAAGCACTTGATTATTTTATTTTCTATTCAATGACTGAAATGTATAAACAAATCAATGTTAAGGGTATAATTGCTACCACAATCAGTTATTAACATTTTGGCAGAGAAGAAAGAAGGAAATACTTTATCTAGGCATATATCCCTTCTATATATTCCCAAATATATGAAAAGTATACTCCAAGTAAATATAAATATATGAGGGGGAGAGCGAGGATTGACTTCTGAGAAAAGGCACAACAGGTGCAGAGGTGAGTCCGTATGAAATAGCCTGCTTAGCATCACAGATGCTTGTGAGTTGACAGTTGGAATTAAGATGGACTAAGAAATCCTGGCACCACGTTTATGGGGAGATAGGAAACTGATTAGATCTGGCTGAGTCTATGAGGGGTGTCAGAGTATAGAACACACAAAGCAGCAATGGATGTTAAAATGATGTTTCATAGTATCTGACTCAACCGCTATGCAAATCAATATGCAATTTCAACATGGAGAAAGCTATTCTATTGAGAAATATGACCAACTTGTAACACTATTGTCATATTTATAACTGGAATTGGAGGTAGGGAACACAGATTTACCAGGAACCAGTTCTAATATTACTTGTAAATGATGAGCTACCTTAGGACTGCAAAGCCATTTGTAGAGAGAAATAGGTTGCCCTGTCTTGTTAGGTTTTAAGAATAATTAGTACCCAGTGAAAATGTAGAGGAAAAAAGAGCTCTTATTAGGTTTCATATAAAACATTTATTGAATTTCCATTATGTGAAAGAAATAACTATGGTTTATGACTGTGACTCCTATTTACTGTGACTCCTAAATCTAAAAACATTTTAAAGAGATCAATTACTAAAATCACATATAAGAGAAAATTTCTCAACGAAAAAAAGGCAATTGTAGGTTTTTAGATAGACCTACAACATAATATTTATTAAATGGTATGTCAGTAATATGTGTGTAATTCTTAGAGTATATTACAACATTCAATTCCTTTAATGTTACTTAAGTTTAAACCTAGGGTTTTTTTTTTTTTTGCCATGTACACATGAATGTGGGATATATTAAGTGTATCTTTAAACTATGTCATGCTTGCTCCAACCTGTACTTCTGATGTATTTCCCCAGAACAATTTGCTAGTTCAAGATTCCCTTTCTCCCTCCTCTCT
This sequence comes from Octomys mimax, assembly GCA_002564305.1. Lineage (NCBI taxonomy): Eukaryota > Metazoa > Chordata > Mammalia > Rodentia > Octodontidae > Octomys > Octomys mimax. Next base: position 9,124 of record NDGM011053694.1, on the reverse strand, counting down.
TCCTTAATTTAACTTCATTTCTCAGTTTCATAAGCTACTAAAGTCTATGATTTAGTGTATGTGCCAATACTAGGAAATAGTAATTGAGTGTGGTTGTTTCTGTTCGTTTTTCTAATTCAAAGAAATTTTCTTATCTCAAAAACTAGAAAAAATCTACAGCACGCACCTCACGGGGCTGGGTTGATAAGTTAATATATATATAATGTACTTAGATTACTGGCTGTCACTTTTTAATCTCTACCTACATGTTTGGTGATTGGTACCACTATTACTGCTAGTTCTTTGTTTTAGAGCAAGGTAAACTATTACATAATAGTGTTTTCTAGGTTTTAATATCTCAAGCTATTGTTCATTCTTCAGTGGTTTTGAAAGCAATATAGAAAAATCACTGCATACTATTGAAATGTTCTGCTGTGGTTTAGCTAGAGATGCCCCCCAAGGGCCCTGTGCACCAGAGGTGGGCTTAGAAAGAGGCTGGATTAGGAGGGCTCTGTAGCTGACTTGCTAAAGATGAGGTCTGGCTAGAAGAAAGTCACTGAGAGCATGACTGGGAAGGGAGCATCCCCACCAGATCCCAGCCTTGCTTTCTCTGCTTCCTGACATCATGACGTGGGAAGTTCTTCCACACCACATCCTTCTCTTGGGCTGTTTCTGTATTTGAATCTGGCAGCTACAACTGTGGTCTAGCTGCAACTCTAGAACCTGTGAGCCAAAATAAGCCCCTCCTTTAAGAAGTGGCTGGCAGTATGTATTTAGAAGACTAGAATGACAGGCATTCCAAGCATGACCCTAGTATGGTCAGCTATAATGTCTCAGCCACCAACACAATAATGAAAACCTGTGCACTCTAACCTTTCAATACCGAAGAAATTTCTGATAACATTTCATTCTCTTACACTGGATACCCAGGTATTCGACTTTTACCTGGAGATTTCTGCATAAAACTCAGCTGATACGATGATTTCCTCAAAAGTAAAATATGAGAGGTTCATGCGAAACCTCTTTTTTTACTATACAATAAGGGCTAATGTTGCATAGTATATTTGTTAGCCAAAGGGTTTTGTGCAATGTAGGCTTTCATTTTTTAAATGCTATTTCCTGTTAATGCTCATTATCAGTTTAGATCTTCAAATCTGAATTTTCTTTTTAAAATTCAGACAATTCTTTGGGATGAACGGGGTGAATACTAAGAAGAAATGATCCAATTATATGGATTGAGCCCAGATGTGTAATTTATATTATTTTATAGGTGTATCCAGTTCCAAAACACTTTCAGTTATTTTTTTATATTTATTTATTTATTTATTTATTTATTTATTTATTTATAAGAACCAGGGATTGAACTCAGGCCCTTGCACTTGCCAGGGAAGCACTCATTCTACTGAGCCCCAATACTTTCAGTTATAAGGGAGGTTAATTATGATTGCATCCCTTTGTGACAGGCTGAAATGCATGCATTTCTCAACCCAGATCTGTGTGTCTGGGTGTGCAGCAACACATCGCTTGCCTGCAGGAGGTGAAATGACTCATCAGTGAAAGCAAAAACAACACTGTTTACTGTCCTCCTCCACTCAGGTAACACAACTTTCCTGAAATTGTGACCTAATGAAAAGATGATAATTCATTTGGCTCATTGAATATAGCACTGTACTATAAAATATGTAGAATGCGAAGTCTCAAAATCTCAATCTATTGTACATGTAATTTTATTTTGAGAAATCTTTCAAGAATAATATGAGATCATATTATTCTATAAGATAATTTCAGAGCTGCTTCTATCAGAGACATGTCTCGTAGTGTATTTCCCTAAGTGTTGCAGCAAGTGTGGGAGAAACTTTGACAAAATTTCCATTTATGTAATTACATTCATCATGTTGAGATATTTTTCCATAGATTTTTCTTATGATTTCCTCTTTAAAAGTGGCTTTGAGTTCATAGAAGTAGGAAGCTTTCGAATATAATAATTTCCACTGCAATGACATAAAGATACTGCTTTTAATAATTACTGCATGGTGACTGACTCCACAAATGAATCTGTTAGAATAAGAATAGTATTTTCAGAGAAATAATGTTTATAGTCTGAACCATGAAGGTCATAGCATTCCAAGGAATACCTAATTTTTAAAATGTTACTATCCCTCAAGTGGTACGCAAAATAATAATGGCTAATAGCATATACATAAAATCAAAGTGTTTTCACAAATATGAATTTTATCTCATGTCATTACTTTTGCAGGAAATATAATCTGTCATTGTTCAAAAAGTTACGCAGTGCAGCGAACATATCACTGAGATGTATAATGTTTGGAATCTTATTCTTAGCTTGATAAATCATGTCTTGTGTTGATGAAAGCTAAGAAATGAATTGCTTTTCTTTGACCTTGGGGTCTGACGTTAGTCAGTTTGTCTATTAGACTTGTTCCTGTGTTCTTCTCACTCCATTTATCCCTTCTGTTCTGCCGAGTTGGAAATAGTAGACTAAGAGGAAGTCAGTAGAGCTTGCTATCATCCGTCATTTTTGAAGAACAGGTTATCAACATGCTCTGAATAATCAACTTTAATAGAAGGTTTAAATAATCAGAGTGTCATGTTTAATTAATACTTTACCTGCTCCCAATTTATATTAATTGATGCCTCAAAGTCATCACACCCTGTACAATGATAACTTAGAAGAGAAACTTGGTTTGGGAAAAATGTCCAGACATTTTTAAGGCAGCGTGACCCATCAGATTGGCTTCCAAGGGCCCAGCCAATCATGTCGTTTGCATTTGGTTGAGGTGTTGCAGTCTTACATTTCTAGTAAATGTGTTTTAGTTCCTTACTGCCCGTTTAATTCCTTACTATGCTGATTCCATATTCTACTATTTATTCCTTATATGTTTTGTATATTTCTAATTTACTAGGAAAGGGCATACAATGTTTTTGCTGTGTATGTGTGAATTACAGAAAAATGTTATGATTTTTCACTTCAAGATAATGTGTAGGGTGTATTCTTAGAATATTTACAAAGTTTCTCTTACAAATGCTTATGTGATACATGCTCTTACATGAAGTAAAGCAATTTTTATAGAAAATTACTACACTGTAAATATTGATGGAAACATCTAGATTATTGAATGGATTTCCATTCATAAAAATATTTACCAAGTTACTTTTTAAAACTGAGTTCTCCTGAGAGAGGATTTTTGAGGTTTTCAATCCCATTATGAGACAAATTGCTTCTGAATCTTTGTTTACCACTTTCAAATGGATGATAATAATCCCTATATTATAGTTCTCATGAGGTTGTGAGGATAAAATATATGAAACTGAAAAATGTTAATGAGCTTGACAAGTAATATAAATTAAAGTAAAATTAAATTCCATTGAACTTCACAAAGATCTTTCCTTCAGCAAAATGAAGCCTGTCTTTAATCACGAAAGCAGGCATTAATATAAGTATTGTATTAGTTACTCTGCTCTCATTGGGACAAATACCAAACACTCAAAATGAGGGAAGGAAAGGTTTATTTAGCTCACAGTTACTGGAGGTTTCAAGACACTGGAGGAGGGGCTGGGGGGCTGCTGTGTCCAGGATGACCCCCTCCACATCTCTGAGAAAGCACAGGATAGTCAGTTTAATGGTTCGTGCCTCTCTGGTCCCACCCCGGTCCTCTGGCTCCGCCCCGTCCTCTGGCCCCGCCCCGGTCCTCTGGTCCCACCCCTTGGCCCCCTCCCCTCAAGCCACTCGTTGCTCCTCCAGCTATATCTGCCCCATAATTTGCATGAGGCTTTGGAGGGAAAACTAGACACAAACCATAACAAGTATTATTAGAGTGAAACTCTTCTTCTTCAGTTGTTAAAATAATTGATGTCCACAATAAAGCAACTTTATTTTGTGCTTTTTCTTCATATATCTGTATCTGTATCTATATACTTGATGAATTCACTTTAAAATGTGCTTCATAATAGGAATATAATTATTGAGTGGCGCCATCAGGGCAGACGAAGGCCAGTGGTTGGCCAGATGTCAGAGAAGCGCTGACTGTGTTCAGAGAGCAAGTTGCTCTTGGTCGCTTTTGTTCAGTCTAAAAATTTCTCACTGATAGAACATGTTGTTGATGTTCCTTGGGATCAACGTTCTTGCATTTCTCAGCTTCATATATTCATAAGAATACATTTGACTCCAAGACGGTTTGTTTATACAAGGCTGAAGTTGTCAAGTAAGTGGTGTGGAAATTATAGAATTACATTATAGTATTTTATAGTGGGGTAATCAAAGAAGAGGTATCTTAATCCGGGATGTGCTTTGCAGAAGCCATTTAGCTTTTTTAAAAAATTAATTTTAAGTATCCCAACCCCTGATGAGGCACGATTTGAAGGGCAATGCTTTGCATTGGTTTACTTCCCTTTAGGCTGTCTTTTGTTACGTTCTAATTTTAATCTTCCTGAGATTTGTACACTGAGCCTAGAATAATACACTCAGGTATTCAGTGTAGTTTCTGTTCTCAGTAGCCAACAAAAAGAGACCACAAGTGATAGTAGGAATAGAATGATAGATTCAAGAATTTCAGAATTGGAGGAGGTTTTGGAGACTGTCTCATGTGCTTTTTAGCCAGCACCCCAAGTACATCATCTTTAAACAACAATTGCTTGTGTTGACTAGCAACCTTGTAATGTCTATGACCATTTCTACCTTAGATAAATTATGGGTTGAGTGGTACAAGCAGGATGGGCAATAGCTTGGCTGCAGTAGGTGTGGTGCAGATAGAAACTATATCAGAGTTATAGCTCTGGTGCCTAACATATTGTGCTGTTGTCACATTTAAACATTAACTCAATTTTTAAATCTCTTTTTTATCCAGAAGGCAATATCTTCTGCGACCAGAAATATTAAGTCAGGTTAGAGTATCTTTTGCTTCTAAATGTACATTTTTGTAGTGGCCCTTCATCACATTCTCATGTATGTAAATAAGCTACTCTGCATTCTTCTCTGTATATGTATTTGAAGATCAGGTGACAGTACCTGAAATGTGGCTCAAAAGTAGCTCATTCTACATTCTGAGTCACACTGGGCGAAAAACACCCGAAGCCACTAAAATCTAGTTTGTGGCCTGCTGCTGTTCAGACAGTCGTGCAGATTTGGTGTTATTTAAGATTCATATTAACAGAGAATAATGTTCTAAACTGCTCTTTGAGGGCAGAGACGAAATACATTCAGGTCGGTACATGCACACACGCTAGACCTAGAATCATTTAATTATTTTCTTCTCCTAACTTCTTACACTGACTCAGCGTATTGGTCTACTCAAGATGAGTGACTTTTGAATTTTTTACACTTTAGTTTTAGCTGCATTACCAGTAAACCCATCTAAATTAACAAAGTAGAGACTTTACAGTGGAAAAACTTTTCTTTCCTCTTATGAACTATATACATTTATTTACTATGACTAGCACTGGTTCAGGAAATCAAAATTCTAATCCTGTTCCCTTTTAACTAGCTGTTTGACCTTGGACAGACCTCTAAATTGCTTCTGAATCTTTGTTTACCACTTTTAAAGGGAAGGCAATAATCTCTTTGTTATGGTTCCCTTGGAATTGTAAGGATAAAATGCAGAAAATTCAAACACGTTAACAAACTTGAGGAGTAATATATGAACATCTGCAACTCAGAGCTATATTCTTTAAAGATTATAATATTTTATAATCTTGGAAAAAATGAGAGGATTAAGGTAGTTCTATGAACAAGGCTTTATTAACCAGCTCAAGGAGCTGTACATCAGTATCATAGTATTATTCAATTATCTAGCAGCTGAAAGGTTGAGAAAATGATGAGAGTTGCCTTTTTATTCTTTAACCTCCCTCGAGTGATAAGTGCTCACACATCATAATGGCAGATTTTTTTCCCCCTCTCTGAACCAAATATTTGTACGGCCACACCCAAGTTGTCACTGTGACCCAGTGGGCTGACTGTGCAGATAGAATGGATGGACTGTTTGCTTTTCTCCTGCAGCCACCTCTTCTGCGATTCTCCATCTCACCAGAAGTGCTTTCATGAAATCTTACAAACAAGGTCTTGATCTGAGGGGCTGGCATCACATATTTAATGTCTAATTTTAATTTTTCCAGAAAAGAAGCTATCGTACTAGTACAAAACAGGAGAATGCAGAACGAGACTCCTCCCTGGAGGCTCTTGTGAGATTTTGCCTACTTTAAAATATAAAGCCTTTAGGGCCAGCTAATTAGCTCAGCAGATTAAAGTGCCTGCTTAGGCAGATGCAGGGGCTGTGAGTTCAATCCCCAGGCTTGCCATGCAGGCCCAGCCTCCGGGGTTCAATGAGACGGTGATTGAGCCTGGGCGTGGTGGCACGCATCTGTAATCCCAACACTTTGGAGGCTGTAAACAGGAGGATCACTACGAGTTGGATCTACACAGTGAGACCCTGTACACCCTGTCCTAAATACAAAAATAAAATAAAATATAAAGCCTTTATTAAAATATCAACATAACATTTTTTATGTGATTCCTAAATGGATAATCAGGTGAAGATCATCCATCAAGTTATTCTTAATGGAATAATGTATGTTATCTCCATTCTTCAGTACAGAAAGCTAAAATTCAGAGATATAAAGTAGCTTTTTTTGGCTGTACAGTCAGCCAGGGGGAAGGTTAGGACTGAAGTTGGGTTTGACTGGCTCCAGGGCTCACACTCTTTCTATCGTGCCACTTGTCCACTTGGAAGGTAAAGCAGAAGTGATCCATGAGTGTACACAGTGGTTCAATAGCTCATTAAGGAAGTTGCTAGAGAAGAGGAAGTGTAGGACCCAGAAAGGCAGAACAGAGAAATGAAGATATCTCAGAGGGGTGTGGGACACACAGAGCCCAGAACTGTGAGCAGTAAGGAATAACATATAGACAGACTGCTGCTAAAGCAGGAGTCCGTGAAGCGGGGTTGGTGCAGACGGGATGGAAGTGGAATACGGAGGTCAGGCTAGGGAGAGCCTTCGCCTCCTTGGCATGGATCTTGGGTCTTACCAAGTCTCCTGTGGGGTTGTGCAGGCAAGCTCCTCCGCTAAGTTTTTCTTATATGGCAGTCAGTGCTTGGGGAAGACTGGGTTGCTGGCAGGGTCAGGGGATTTTCTTCTTGTGATACATGTGGAGTGAAACAGTTGGGGTCCATTGAGGCATTTCAGTCTTCCCTTCATGTTTCTTTTTCAACAAATGAAAGTAAGTTTGAAGAAGCTAATGGCGTCCTGGACTTGCCCCAGGGCCACAGACAGACAGGCCAGAGGACACAGCGTGTGGCAGAAATCTAGTACAGAGCTTCTTACTCTTGACAGAGTCCCAGCTCAAAGCTGTGGCTTAAGCTCCTCAGAAAAAATTGAATCAATACTTTGTTCACATCCTGTCTTTGAAAATGCAGGGTGGCCTTTTTGTATTAAATGAAAAGGATGATCACCTAGGGGCCTGGAAGATAGCTCAGTGGAATAAGTGCTTGCCTGGCAAGCGCAAGAGCCTGAGTTCAATCCCCTGCTCCACCAAAAAAAAAAGGATGATCACCTAGTATCCATGACCAGTGCAAGAGCAAATTGGGTTAATGAGAAGATTATTTTAAAATAAAATTATTTTTCAAAAGTGTTCAAATGGCTGAATTTGGTCAGGCATTGGAATTCTCAAAAGAAAAATATAATGAATTATTGTTTAGTAGTAATTCCTATGATATTCAAGTTGAAATAAAAAATGAGATGTGCTACTGCCTAATCTTGGGTTTTGTAATATTATGATTCTATGTGGGGCTTAGTAAGTATATGAGAATGGATACAAGGACAGACTGCATTTAAGGCTTGTGTTGTGGGTGTGTATCAGTGAGATAAAGGAACCCTAGGCTAGATTTGGAGCTCAAATAGAAATTCTAAGCTAGAGTGTGTAAATATATCAGTCATGTGGCAGTGTAGGTGAAGGGTCAGCGACAGTGCTAGAACAGGATGTGCGCCAGGCCGCAGGAAGGTGAATGTTGCTAGGCTTGGTGAAGTTCCTGCTCGGGCCTGGAATAGGGCACTAGTGGACCTTTCTGGCTAAGGTTCTACACTGAGTTCTGGAAATAATTAATATTGTGACCTTAGCCGCATTCTAGATCTTTTTTGATCCTCTGGTTTAGGAGATATTGGTACTGTAGCAAATTCTGAGTTTCTTTTCAACGGTGGCAGGTTCTATCCTTCTGATCAGTGCCGTACAAATACTGAGTGTGACAAGGCGTGCATGTCACCCTTGCAGAGAAGCCCAGGGGTAGAATGCCAACAGGAGATCTCAGGGGAGATCAAGAGAAGAGTGAAGAAAAGACAAAGGGGAAGTGATTCTGTGGCCATGTCTCAAGCGTGTGGTGACCAGGACAGCAGCATGCTGGGGTAGTTTTAAAAATGGAAAATAGTTTACATGGGTGGATGGAGACATTGAGTCCAGGTTGGTGACCCTGATGGTGGGAACTTAGTTAGTAAATCTGAAGAGCTGGGGTCAGATCTAGGGGAGGAGTCTAATTAAGGTTACTTCAAGTTCAGAGTCTTGGGCTCTGAAAAATGAATTAGGAGTACACAGATGTTAATAATGCTTATTTAGGGGTTATTAATAGAGCCCTGATTTTATTTTATTTTTATTTTTATTTTAGGGAAGGGTCTACAGGGTGTTCAGGGTCTCACTACTAAATTGGACTTGTAGTGATCCACCTGTTTACAGCCTTCCAAGAGCTGGGATTATATGCGCATTCTACCACACCCAATCTCAGTCACCATTTCAGCATGCCCTGGAGGCAGGGCTGGCACAGCAAGCCCGGGGATTGAACCCTCGGCCCCTGTGCCTGCTTGCAGGTGCTTTAATCCACTGAGCTATATGGGTGGCCCTCCCTGAGTTTATTTCCTATCTTTTATATCTCATATGCTCATAAAGATACAGAAAAAATATTTTTTGGTCTTTTTGAGACAGGGTCTTGCTATGTAATTAAAGTTGGCCTTGAGCTCACCTTTCAGCCCAGGCCAGTCTTGAACTCCCAATGATCCTCCTGCCTCAGCCTCCTGACCCATAAAGGTATAGAGTAGTGTTATGGTTTGTGTCTAGTTGTCCCCCCAAAGCCTCATGCAGTCATGGGGTGGG
>NDGM011053675.1:0-10797 GCA_002564305.1 Octomys mimax | reverse complement strand
AGAAAGAAAGCTCCTGTCCAAGAGAGGGACAGGAGGGGGGCCCGAGCGGGTAGTTCCCCAGGACTTTAACTTTTATTTAACTTAAATAACTCTAACTCTCTCCTTTAGAAAATGCCAGAAGTCCTCCCAAAATGGAATTTTTGTTTGTTTGTTTGAGAAAGGATCTTAACATGTAGTCTAGGCTGGTCTTGAACTCACTGTGTAGCCCAAAACTTGCAGCAATCTTCCTGCCTCACCCACCCAAGAGCTTAGATTATAGACACATCACCATGCCTACCTGGAAACCAACCTGTTGAAAAGTTTAAGCCATCTAACTAACCATTATGAGCTCTTCTTCTTTTGATCCCATTTGAGTGTGCCCCACAGATACCTTATTTGCTACCCTCTTTCACCCACCAACTCTACAAAACACTACTCTCTCCTACTGTAGATGGGGAAACTGAGGCTCAGGGAGGTTGTCAACCTTAAGTGAGCCATAGAACTGGGCTGGACCCAGTTTGTCTGGCTCCCGTGTATAGCCCGCTGCACTTTGCCCTGGCCTCTGTGCTCACCGTGCGCACATCGTCTGGCAGTTCTTCATCTAGCTCGCCCTTGATAATCTTCTCAAGGGTGCCGATGGAGATCTCCAAGAGTTTCTCGTGGTGGTGGTTCTCCAGTTCTCGGCACTGAGCCATCGTGCAATCAAGAGTTAAGCAAAGCCAGGACAGTGCAGGATGACCTTTCCTGACCTATGGCTGGGTCTCTGCCAGGCAGAGGTCCATCTCAGCTGGACAAGAACAGATTTATAGGGGGAAACTTGGAGATGCCAGCAGTCATTGCCATCACAGGTGTCACTTATAGGCACCAAGTCCCAAGGCCATCCCTAACTATCTCTCCTTTGCATCTGCTCTATACCTGGTTCTCACTAACCCTCAGAACTGGTTTCTTCTGACTGTCCCTCTATCATTCACTTCTGCACCCCCACCACCTACCATCTGGACAGTGCCTGCTAGCCAGCGTGGGCTTTCCACACTCATGCTCTTCCTTCAGCAGTGAATTGAGCTTAAGGATGTAGATACCTGGGACCTGTGTGTCCCCTGCTTAAAGCTCCCAGGAGATTCTGGCTCTCTGACATGGCCTGAAATCACCCTCTGGGAGCCACGCTCCCCTGGCTCATCCTTTGCTCATCCTGTACAGCTTTGCACAAGCTGCCTTTTCCTCCTGCAGTGTCTCACTACCCTTTCGCCTTGTACCTCTGGTCACCTACAGGCATTCACTTAGTATACCCTCACTTCGGCAGGCTCCCTGGCCTCTGGGTTGGCTGGCACTCACCTCATAACTTGGATACCATTTTTTACCGTCACAACTTCTATCTGCCATATTCTGAGCCCCAAGAGGGCGGGAATAGGGACTTCTCTGGGATAGAGCATAATAGTTTGCCCCTTCATGTGGCAGGGCCCTGCAATCTGGTGGCAGAAGGTTGCTTCTGCTTTTAATTTTAGCTCCTAACATTAATATTTAAACTGATAAGTTCATTATAAGCATTGTTTGTGGATTGCTTCTCCCAGAGAGTGTTTGGCTGTAACACAGAAGTAGTGATTCAGGGGTGCCATCTCTGCATGAACATCACCCTTTTGAGAACAAACATGCTAAGCCTTTACATCTGTCCCTCTGGGCATCCAAACTGTCACTCTAACAAAGCCACCATTGTTCTGAGATTTGGGAAACCCCCTTAGGCCCTGTGGAACATTCTTCTGAACAGCTTCTGTGGTTGTCAAATCTACATCTTTTAAAAGTGAGCTTTTTTCTCCAGAAACTGGAGGTTTCCATTCTTCCAATATCAAAGGTAGAGAACCTCATTTAGGATCTTAGGATGAATTTAAATGTCCTCTTGGTGGAAGTATGGATCTTTCTGAAATGTAAGTGGGAGGGCTGGCCAAATAGCTCAGCAGACTAAAGCACCTGCTTAGGTGGAGCATAGCAGCCAGGGTTCAAACCCCCACCCTCACCCCTAAGTGCTGCACCAGCCCTGCCCCGAGGGCAACTGAGACTGGGTGTGGTGGCCAAGACCTGTAATTCCAACTCTTGGGAGGCTGACCACAGGCAGATCACTGCGAGTCCCATCTAACCAATCTATGTATGTAGTGAGACCCTGTAGAACCTATAGACCCTGTGCTAAATTAAAAAAAAAAAAAAGGCCAGGGAGATAGCTCAGTAGAATAAGTGCTTGCCTAGCAAGTGCAGGGTCCTGAATTCAATCCCCAGTACCACACACACACACAAAAAGAAAGAAATGTAAGTGGGGAGAGGGAAGGATGGAGAAGGTGGCCTTGGAGGTGGCCAACTGGAAGGGGGCCCCATTTATTTGTATCCTGCTCAGTTTCTGAAGAAAGTTTGTTCTTCCTTGACTTTTGTTTAAACTGCAGGGATCTCTTCTGTTGCTCTCCTATAGCCCAGGACTGGAGGAAATCCCGGAAAGGATATAGGCTCTGGACATTTTCAATAAATAGTCCCACCATGTCAGTGATATTCCTTTCAAACATGTTTATGGTCTCCTGGAGATGATAAAGAACACAGTTAACATGCATATTGAGACACTTCACACCACAGGACAAGGTGCTGTTTAGAACTCAGAAGGTGCCTCCTTGAGGCACAGACCTTCCCTATCCACCTTGGAGGTAAGGACCATTCACCTTGACCTTCCTGGAAACAGGGTTGAAAACTGATTCCCTCTTCTTTCTCCAGGCTTTTTTTTTGCTCTCCAGTATCAACTCAATCCTCCCAGAAAATGTGTACTACTGTTTTCTGATCTTTGCTGTGTTGGTCTCTGCTGAGAACACCTGTGCTGGTCATATTCCCTACACTTCCCCTTATTTCCCAAAACTAACTCCCTTCCTTGTGAGCTTCTCCATGCCATCTGTCCGTCACCTCCAGAGAAACAGTGCAGGGAGCTATTAAGAGCCAGCTTGCCTGGGTCAGTGTCCAAGCTCTATCACTGTGTGTCACTCAGGGAAAGTCATTTAACCTCTCAGAACCCCTGGAGCCTCACCTGTGAAATGGATTTCCTACACAGTGCCTATCTCATGGAAGTGTGGTGGGGTTCTATGAGCAACTTCACAGAAGATGCTTTGAAGGTACCTGGCAAGGTCACTTGGTAGGTTCTGGCTGTTACCCCAGACCTCCCACCATTTGTTACTGTTGTCAGTTCAGCAAGGCACCTTAGACCTAAGAGGACTTCATGTTGATGGACAGAACAATAGAAGTGCTTTGTGAAGTCTGCTTTTCTGAAGTCCTCTCCCCTAAGCTGTCACAGACCCCAGGGGCTGCAAGGTGGGCCAAGGTGCTAGGTGTCCATGGAGCCTAAAGACCATCTGCAGGCTGAGAAAATGAAACATTTTGCAAATGTGTGTAAGGTTGTTGTAGTGAATAAAAATAGATCACTGGAAAGCGTGGCTGTCCTTCCCGCGTTCTGGCCACTGCTAAGACAAGGACAACACATACTTCTGGGAAGTGATGGATGGGAAAAAGCCATCTTCCTGCTTGAAAAGGAGGGAAGCTGTTGGCTGGCCCGCCCCTTGTGCTGTGCTGCTTCTGCAGTGCTCAAGCATTCCCTAGTGGGGAGAAAGTGACTGCATGACATGTGACAGTGAAATCTAGCCCATGTCTGAGGTGTCACTTGATGTGTGAGGAATTGATTAGGTGTTATCTCTTGGCCCAGCCACAGCAGCATTTGATGAGGTTCAATTCATCACACCACTTCCAACTCCCAGCTTCCGATGCCTGCAAACACACAAGTCACCCTGGCTGCTAATGAATTTTAGTCACCAGTGCTTTTCATTTCCATTCCTAGGTGCTGAGTTGCAGGTTCCTTGTATCACCCAGGAAATAGTGACTATAGCTATGATCTGGAGGAGCCTTTGTCTGGTCCTTGACTGGGATCCACTTTGTTTTGGGAGCACCCAGAATGTTCGAGTCTAATCTTTTTTTTTTGAGACAGGGTGTCACTATACAGTTCAGGCTGGCCATGAGCTCACTTTGTAGCCCAGGCTGGTCTCAAACTCACAATGATCCTCCTGCCTCAGCCTTCTGAATGCTTGGATGACAGGCATGCACCACCATGCCTGGCTTTCCTTGAGTCTAATCAAAAGGCTCCTTGAGCCTCTTCCCCACTGAGGCTCTGAGCTCTTCTAGGATGGGGAAAACATTCCAGAGGAATTAACTTCTCACTCTCTACAAGAATCATTTCTTGTCTAAATTATTAAAATGTACTAAAAACAGGGATTTGTGGTAGAGCTCATTGGTATAGCACTTGCTTAGCATGCATGGAACCCTGAGTTGTATCCTAGCATTGCCAAAAGATTTTTTTAAAGTATGAAATGGAAACACAGCGGTGATGAGCAAGAGTTCTTCAGTGTTATGTGCTAGGTTGCACTACAGCAGTGCTGGTAAACCTATGGCATGCATGACACAGCAGGCATGCAGAGGATTCTCTGTTGGCACATTTGCCAGGTTGCCCCAGCAGCTGATAACTGATATCCAGGTTTACTTACCATGCTGGCACTTTGTAATAAATGAGTGGGTTTTGGGTTGCAGTTTGGGCACTTGGTCTCACTGCACTAGACGTTTCCAACAGAGGGGTGCCCATAGAGGTTGCAGCTTGTGGGGGGTTTGCAGCTGCACCTGCAAGTTCTTGCATCTGCATTCAGGGCTGGCCTCACCTCCAGCTGTTCTACCAGCTGCAACTCCAGCGTCATAAGCACGTTGAATAGCTCCGTGATGTCCTCACTGCACTCCACTATCTTCTTCTCAATGGCAAGCAGTTCACATTCTTCTCGAATGGCACTTAGATTCTAGAAACAAAAGCCTATGCTTCAGGGATGGGGGGATAGCTCAGTAGAATAAGTGCTTACCAGACAAGTGCAAGGTCCTGAGTTTAATCCTAGGTACCGCAAAAATAAGAACAAACCAAAAAAGCCTATGCTTCAGGAACCAACAAGAGAGAGAAATCTGTACAAATGAATCTTGTAAACTAGTCTGCCTAGTCACTTTTCCATTAACTGCCCCATTCCAACCCCTTTGTCTTGTTTTTATAATTTACTTTTTGTCCAATCTAGTATTGTCATATGCCACCCAAAGGCATTTTGCTCAATGATGTACCACTCATATGATAGTGGTCTCATAAGATTATAATAGAGCTGAAATGTTTTATCACATAGTGATGCCATGGGTATCTTAGATATACCCTATGACATTCACACAATGACAAAGTCACCTAAAGACACATTTTTTAGAACCTATGCCATGTCATTTAGTGATGCGTGACTATACGCTGAGCTTATGACCCTGCTTATTTGTATTTTCATTTTTCTTGTTGAATGCTCCCATGTACATGTAGAAATGACTACATAAAATTTGTGAACTAGAAGCCACATATGGTTATAGGCACAGACCTGTAATTCCAATACTCTGACAGACAGAGATCACAAGTTCAAGGCCAGCCTGGGCAATTTGATAACTTAGTAAGACTGTCAAAATATAAAATAAAAAGGGCTGGGGATACAGTTCAGTGCAAAGGTTCTGAGTTCAATCCTCAGTATTACAATCAATGGATCAATCAATAAATAAAATAAAAACACATATATAAATCAAATTGTTTGAGACAGGGTCTTACAAAGTTGCTAAGTTGCCTAGACTGACCTAGAACTTGTGACCCTATCTCAGCCTCTGAACAACTGGAATTACATGTGTGTGCTAAAATGTCCAGTTTCCAGGGGCGTATCTTATGTGACACAGACCCAGAGGTACCCTATCAGCTCAGTACCTGGTTGGGGGTGCTGGGATGAACTTGGGCCCTAGCTTGGCATTAGTTGTAGTGTGATCTTTGGCAAACAGGACAATGACCCTGGGCCTGAGGGGTTGTCAGAAGGTATAGGACTGGCAGTCCCTCCCCACATGGAGGAGCTGAGGACACCCTAGAGTAGAGGCAGAGGAAAACGTACCAGTAGGTGCTTCTCTTCAAACCTGGCGATCCTCAGTTTGCCCTGCTCCTGGTTTTCCTGGATGGCCTCCTGGACACATTCAGTGAAGGTATCCAGCTCTAGTTTCCGTTTCTCATGCTGTTTCAGGCCATACTCAAAAATATTCAGGCAGATGATAACAAATTTGTCCTTATAGGTAAATGGTTGTTAAGGAAGCTCTGGAGTAGGCCATTGGGGGTGGGGTGAAGGACAGTGATAAAGTGTTGGCAATTCCCAGCCTAGAGTGCAGACTCTATGTTGAACTCTGTGCATATAACTTGAACTCCTGCTTCCATAGGGTCCATTTAACAGATTAAGAAATTGAGGCCTGCAGAGCTAGGATTTGAAGCATAGCATAAAGGTTAGGGTATCTTCAACATGAGCAATTTAGAAGGCCCCACAAGAGACCTAGAGGACCTTAGGCCAAGGAGAGACTGGCCATCACTGGCCAGGGAAATGGCACTGTGTGCTTTTGTCTCCAGTGAGTTATTCAGGAAGGCACATTTGGTGAGGGTCTATCTTGGTGTCAGCGGAGCTCAGGGGACATCACAGCATCAAAGCAGATGATCCAGGTTCAAGTCCTGGCTCAGTCACTGCTTCTGGGTCCACCCTGATCAGTCACTTCTCCATTCTGGGCCTTAATTCCTTATCTGCAGTTGACAGCATGAAGGGCCCGGCCTCATGGTGTCCTTGGGAAGTCTTTGGGATCAGGTGGGTACAGCCTACAGGAAGGACCTTGGGTAATTGTGTTGGGATTACCAATTGTGTAAGTGTGTTGACTCATCCAGAGTCAAAAGACCACATAGGATAGAGGCACATCTTGGTTACTTGAGGTGGGGGGTGACCAGGCTAGGCATGAGCTTGTCCATCTGACCCGGACTTTTGTTCCTCACTGTCCTTCACTGCACCACCTCATTCACTTCAGAACGTCAGCATTTTGAGTGAATTTTTATTCTGTATGAAAGTTGTCTGATTATAAAAGGATTACCTGGGTCAAATCCTAGCTAAGAGGAGCCAGGGAAGGTCATGAAGGGAGGGGCTCGCAGACACAGAGTAACTTTATCAGAAGACCAGCTAGCCATGCTGCACAGGGACAGCTGGCTGTTTATACAGTTATACTTGTCTGCCACTATTTCAAAAGCCTGAGTCTGCAAAACAGCTGTTCAGTGACTGCTGGCACCATGAATGTGGACCACTGTGTGGCTTTTCTCTTTCCTACCCACATTGAGCTTTTCTTTTGTTTTCTATATGGATTCTGGGCCATACTATTCTATGTGTGGATCTCAAACTGCAACTCTGTTTTCATATCTTATTACCAAATGAATGATTGCTTTATTAGAGATCTGTGTGTATTTTCCTGGATGCTGATACCAGTGACAGGCTCAACAACCCTCATCTGGGTCTGGTTGTCTCATCTCAGAGCCTCTCCGAACTAGGAACTCCTCCTATCTACCTGGGTCCTCAGCTTAGAATTTAAGCCTGTATTTTGGTTGTCATGGCCACTGTCTCCATGACAAGTGCTTATCACATCCTCTGGGCTCTGGCCCTCCAGCAAAGAATGTAGGCTCTCAGGTCCACTTGTCAGGGTTCAAATCCTGAGTGTTGTTTTTTCTCTAGCATGAGGATCAAAACTAGGGATGTTCTACCACTGAACTGCATCCCAAGCACGTTCCTGCTTTCTGAGACAGGGTCTTGTTAAATTTTGCCCAGGTAGGCTCCAATTTGTGATCCTCCTGCCTCACCCTCACTCAGTGCTCAGATTATAGGCATGTGTCACTGAGCTGGCTCCAAATCTTGGCTCCAATTTCTAATGCAGTGACCTTAGAGAAGCCACTTCCCCTCTCCAAGTTTAGTTTCCTTAGCTATATAAGGGGCTAATAACAGCACTCATCTAGTAAGGTGTGGAGGAAATTATAAACAATGCATGTAAGTACACAGCAAGAACAAATAAATATGGCTAATGGGGATCCCTTTCTATGGACACACCTTGCTTACTAAGCATGGCAGATCCATGCCATGCCAACTAGTCCTTTGATATGTCCTCTAAAATCTATCTGGCATTGCCCCCACACAACTCAAATGACCTAGCCGGCCCTACCTATTATATACTTCCCAGAGTCTCACATAAGACATGGGGACATTGAGTCCTAGAGTAGAGGAAATGTGCTCAAGGCAGGTGGGTGGTACCGACCAGGCTCATGACAGAAGAGGTAGTTGTGAAGCAGAAAGGATATACTTCGAGGAGCTCGCCCACAATGGGCAGACAGGACAGTTTGTTGCCCTCCATGTCTTCAGCGTACATGCTGTCAAACAGGAAGGAACTGTTCAGGTTTTCGACAAATGCCATCTGTTGGTAGGAACACACTGGGTGTAGTGATCCCAAGCTGGCCCTGTGTGTGGACACTGGGCAGGAAGCCCTGTACTGGAAGAGGGAATGCTGTACTTGGCCTGAAGCCTCCTCCCAGGGAGGTGGGTATGCGGATTATTCAGGGGAGTGCATATGTGTAGGTACAGAGGACATGGTTGCAGGCTGGTCCTGCAAAATTATGCTTACACTGAGCTAAAGGACTTCAACTGTATCTGTATGCCACAGAGAAATCGCCTAAGGGTCTTAAAAACAAGAGCTGTTAAGACAGGCTGTTTTTAGTAGACTTTCCAGAGGCCCTGGGCTGAGATGAGATGGAACTGATGTTGGGTTCCAGGAGGTAGGGCAGAGCCTGATGGAAAGATGTCAGAACATGATTTACATAATTTGGTGTCTGAGGATCCCTGTAGATCTCCACTTACCACAATCAATGCATGTTCATGGGTATTTCTGAGCCAGGCTGGGGTGTGACCCCTCCCCCAGGGGTACCTTGTATTCCTCCAGTTTCATCATCTGAGCCTGTTCCTCCTGTAGCTGGGCCTGCCTCAGGTGCTCCCGGTGCTTCAGCTCATCGATTGTGTACTGGTATTTCATTTCCGCCAGATCTTTCTGAGCAGGGAATAGGAAGCTGGCATCATTATTAGGACATTTAGTCCCTCTGAGCCACAGTGACTTCTGCCAGCCTGTGGCTTCTCAAGTATGAGCTGGAGGGTTGGAGGGAGGGTCTCTTTCATGGAGGTTGGGAAAGATGGGCGATCACTAGATGAGAAGATTTGCCTCCTTATGAACATTTCCAGGTATCCTAAGCCCAAGGGAAATCACAGTACTGGGAATTCCTGGAGCTTGGAAGTAAGTGTCCAAGTGCCTGCCTTTAGCCTCTGACCAGTGGGAACTGTTCCTGGCCTGTCCTCTGCCCGAGTCTCACAACGTTAAGAAGCCTAGGTCTTGGGGCAGCCTGTGGCTGGCTCACGTAAAGCAGTAACTGGACAGGGAGTTTCAAGTACTTTTGCTTGTAGAACTCTGCTTTTTAGAACCTTTGCTTATTATTTAGCTTGATGATTCTAGGTAGGTGTCTGAATCATGGAAGGGATCTTCGCTTACTGAGCAATGGGATGCACTGCTCATCCAAGGACCTTTTGCTTTGGTGCTACACAGGGTTAGGCTTTCCTATGTTTTTATAATAGGCAGAACACATCCAAACAGGTCTTCGGCCTATTCTAAGCATTTTAAATTATGCTTATGTGAGAAACTTAAAAGTTAAAAGTTTTATATACATACTGGATGCTAGCCAATTGTGCCACTGGAGCTCCTAAAAAATTAAGAGTTTTAGAATTCAAACTCGATTTTTTAGATTGTTGACAGATAGAAGAAAGCCCATAGTCAGCAGAGGGATATCTTTTTGACCCAATACTGTCTCTTTAAATCCCCAAGGAAGATTCTGGCAAGTGAAGTATTCCACGCTTGGAAGCAGCTTGACCCCAGCTCCATGGACAGGCTACTAGAGTCTGGGTCGATTTGCCTAACTCTCCCCCCTGCTTCAAATGGCCTCCCTGGGATCCCCCCAAATCACTTCAGTGCCCTGAACATGGGTTTTCCTCTCCCAATAATAAAGGCACCAGTTTCATGACAGGAGTGGGCAAGTCAACATCTATCACCCAACCAATGTTACTCAGGGACTTCTCTGTCCTGCCACCAAAGGGCGGGATTCTTTTTTTCTTCTTTCTGTGAAACTTGGGCTCCTGAAGGCTCTGTCTCACAAAGCCAGGAGAAAGAAAGGAACACTTGCCATGTGGTCATCGATACGTCTGAAGTCCAGATACACGAGATCAGGAAGGTGGGCATAGATGAACATTTTGTAATCCTCTGCCTGGGTAATGGGGTTCCCTGAGAGGCTGAGTGTGCGTAGGCACTTGAACTGCCGCAGGTAGATGATCTGGGAAGAATTGGGGGGGGGGGAAGATCCATTTTTTTTACAGCTGCAGAGCTGAAAACAGATATGGCAGCATTTCTCCAGCACTCTTCCGGAGTTGTCAGCCTGGTTAGGGTGCTTTCTAAGCATACAAGTGAGGAGGTGGGGCTTCCAAACCAGACACCTATATGGATATCTTTAATCAGATCTAAGCTTTCTAAAGACTCAAGTCAACCAAGGTTCAATCCCAGCTGTGAACTTTGGAAAGTTACCTAGCATCTAGGAAGCTCAGTTTCCTCATCTGTAATGTGGGTATAAGCATACTGTGTGTGTTACAGGTGATGTAAAAACCAAATGAAATAAGTTCTGGAAAACATTCAGAAGAGTCCCTGATAGCCGGGTGTCAAACCTGGCCTGGTTTACTTAGCAAGACCCTCCTTCAAGTAAAAATTTAAAAGGAGTTGGTGTAAATAGGACCTCAAGTCTGCATCTTGTACAGCAATTAACCACTAAGAAGAATGTATGCA
>NDGM011053660.1:0-12644 GCA_002564305.1 Octomys mimax | reverse complement strand
GGGCTGAGCTGGCCACACACACACACACACACACACACACACATACACAAATAAATAAATAAACTAATTTTAAAAAAACTGTGCTTGTGCAACTTGCACAAAAAAAAATGTAAGATTAATATCCTTGGTCAGTATGATCTAGGCAATAAAAGTCATCACATGAAGAAAGAATCGCAAGCTCCACTACTTAGAGGTAGACATATTGGACATGAGAGATCCTGGCACCAAATAGAGGTAAGTCCCTGTGAAAACACTCCTCTAACCTAGATGAAGGAAGGCTTCACCTTTGTATCTACCAGGTGGCTGTTCAGCGACCTATGATTTCATTACACACCCTTCTCTTCTCACAACTGAGTTATTATTGGAGTCACCGTGTGCTTGAAGGGAAGAGTAATTAGGATGAATACATTTGCCTACTGATTCTTTGATGATTACAACAAGGATTTGTATCTATTACTTTGAGTAAAACTATACATGACCAAAGTAAATTAGAGACAGTCATAGAAATATTATTATAATGAGGCAAAATGTATACATACATGATTTATCAATTCTGAAGAGGTAGCGACAAAATAATTCTAGAAGTGAAGGCAGTGAAAATACTACTTCAGTTATATAAAAGTTTAAAATCAGCAACAATACTGCTATGTCAGTTATAGTTTATGTGACCTGAGTGGAGGCAGTTTTCACTAACTTAGATGTCTAAGTTAATAAATACTTCTGAGGTGTATGTCACTTCTAGATAGTGAGATACATAGCAGATGTTGGATTGAGGACAAGAGTGTAAGACCTAATGCTGTCATTTACCAATATATGAATAAACTGAGCAAGTTAAACTTAAAAAAAAATACCCAAACCTAAAGAATAGGAGATTGTTTAGTAATCACTGGGTGCTTTTGTTCTTAGTTGGCAATTGGTTGTGGATATTTACCCCAACACCATAATTGGACAATGTAACTGAGCATAAATCTTTGAATTTATTAATAACATTTTCTTAAAATTGATATATAAAGTGAAAACTGGTTGAAAATATGAATGAATATTTCACTTTCACTTCTCAAGAAGTTAATTCATTGATTCATAAAAACACACAAACAATTTGTGCTGAAAGTGTTTATTGCTAATGATAAGGGGCACCACCACTCCCACTGGCTTCAGGGAGGATGAGAAATGTCACATGCATACTCACAAACATGCACACAGATGTGTGACTTCATCTTGGGTTACAATCATTGGGTAATGTGCAATCTTTCCATTGGTTCCATATTGAGCATAAATGCACCTTTGATCATAAAATATTTCAATACCATGTTAAAAGCAGTATGCCAAAAATTTTACAGCCTTGTATATACTTGTAGAATGCAGAGCTCTAACATATGTTGTACTATATTCTGATATAGAATATAAAATTTATTATATTAATTTTTACAGCTTGATATTATTCTAGGGATATATATTCATGGAAAAGCATCTGAATAAAAAGGAAAAACATCTGGACTCAACTTGTACTAAAATAACACTCAATCTATTGCTGTTTTTCACTTTTAAGGAATCATATTTTAACATACTAAAATAACAAAATAAGGTACAAAAACAAATTGAAAACTACTATTTGCAGATTTTATTTTGTAGCCAATATATTATAAATATCAAAATAATGTAGTTACCAAATCTGTCAACTTACCATAGAATAAAACTCTACGTGAAATTATGCCTGCTGTTGACCAAAACAAACAAAAACAACAAGGTTTTTTTTTTTTTTTTCAGTTCTGCAGCATCATAAAGCTTTTCCATCCAATCTTGTCTGCGTGGAGGCAGAGTTGAGTTACTTAGGTGGTACACTTCAGGCTCTGGCGACAGGCCCACTCTACAGCTAGTTTCCCAAGGGTAATGTTCAGAGCCACCTCATCAATCATCCCCACAACATGCTTTCTTTACTCTCACATGTCCAACTTACTTTGGGAGTTCATTGTTAAAAGGCTTTTTATCTCACCTGTTTCCAAAAAAAGCTTCTAGAACACTTTTCAAGATTTTTAATGAATTTGTTACTTTCCATTAAGTCACCCTGTATCCGCCTGAAGGATGTTGACATGGGTGACTGCTTCTCTTACTGCTGAAAACTGAAATGCCACAGTCAGGGTAAGCTCTACTTAGGCCGCGGTATATTGGCACTTTTTGTCATTTTCTAACCTGTTTCTCTCCAGAAAGTTGGCAGGGTATTATTGAAGAATTCTCTTCATATACCTTCACAGACACTAGGCTTTATCATTAGCCAGGATACACTGTTTCTAAAACAAAATCAATACCTGCGCTTAAGGAATCTCAATGATTGTGACTGCTACATGCCTTGGATCGTGTGTACTTATCTCAGAATGTGAGTGTTTATTTTGTGCTTTTCGGAAAAATTCCTGTTTTATATTTATCCCAAGCAAAATTTTAGTGCAAAGTACAACTTTTTCTTATGGCAGTAAATACATATTCAAGGATTTTAAAAAACACATTCTTAGGGGCCAGGGAGTTGGCTCAGTGGAACAAGCGCTTCCCTGGTGAGTGCAAGGGCCTGAGTTCAATCCTGGTTCAAAAAAACAAAACAACAACAACAAAAAAAAAAAAACCACGTTCTACTTCATAAAGATAAAGTAGTTAAGCCACTTTCAATGTTTGAAGTGGAATTTTGGTCCTGATTCTTGAAAAATGACTGTACTTATGTTAAAATTCAGAACTGGGGGGCCTGCCCCTTAGCTCAGCTCTATAAGTGGCTGCTTCAGCAAAGCAGCCAGGTTCAGGCTGCTGTGTCTCGATCCCCACTACTCCAGGCAGCCAAACCTGCCCTGAAGGCATTCGGAGCAAAAAAAAAAAAAATTCAAAACTGATGTAAGGAAAGTATCACAAGAAGAAAGTATCATGGTTGCTAAATGGCCAACTATTCCTTGATAGTTGGCCAGGCAATGGTAGTATTTATTAAGCAGAAAAAATACAAAAATAAAAACATTAAAAATTTATTTGACATTTTAATACTCTTCAATAATTTGAAAAATGATTTAAATATGTTTACTGCATGGTAATTTGAAGGCATACAAGTTTCAAGTATCTATAAACATCGCAGATTTCAGATACCCTTTAGCACAGCAAGTATAATAATATATAAATGTCACAATAGTTTGAATGTGCTTTATAAAAGAATAGAAAACATAATAAACTGCATAGAAATTATGTCCACAAGTGAAAATTAGATTTATTTTTAAATTTCTCACACAACAAACATAAAAAGTTTCACGTGATAAATAATTTAAATATATAGTAAAGGTGGTACAATTTTCTCTAAGATGGAAAACCATTAGTGAAGTATGGAATTTCTGATGTTTATTATTTAGAATACCAAAGCCAAAGCAAACCAAAGCACCGCATAATCCTCATAAGAAAAGGAGCAGAATGAGAGAAAACTCCCAACTATAGACCTGTATACACAGGTAGTCCAAAAACTTTTCTCTAAAAAATATTATTTATTTGATACAGGATCTTGTTACACAGATCATACTTTAAGCAATCCTCCTATGTTCAGCCACCCAGCGCTGGGATTACAGGCGTGAGCCACCATACTTGGTTTTGGTGGCTGGCATAGAATGGGCTCAGCATGCAAGTGCTACTGGGTATAGAACCCTGGTCCTTGCTTTTTGAAGGCAGGTGCTGTGCTTAGAGTCCCGGGCTATATTCCCAGCTTAAAACCTTTTTACTTTAGATAAAAATTAAAATCCTAAGATGAAAGAAGTTGCTATGGAGTTCTCTTTGAAGATCAACTGCATTTGATTAGAAAAACAAATATAATGAATGCTTTAAGATATATATCTGTCTTCGTGGCTTCCTTAGGTTAAAAGGATGGAGATTTTTTTTTTCCTGCATTTTAGGGAAAGGTCTACAGGATGTTCAGGGTTTCAACTACTAGATCGGACTTGTAGTGATTCTCCTGTTTACAGCCTCTCAATGCTGGGATTACAGGCGCGTGCCACTATGCCCAGTCCCAATTGCTGTCTCAGCACCCCCTGGGGACAGCGCTGGCACAGCAGGCTTGGGGATGGAGCCCCTGGCCCCTGTGCCTGTTTTCAGGTGCTTTAATCCGCTGAGCTATTTGTCCAGCCCTAGGATGGAAACCTTTTCATCCTCAAGTGTACACTAACTAGGTAAAGTTAAACTGAGAGCCATATTTTTAATACTCTATCTTAAGCTAAAAATATTGAGGTAATTTGCAGTAAGATTGTGACTTTGTTAGTCCATTCTGACTCTTTCATGTTTACTTTTTGTTTCTTTATCTTATGAAGAACAGGTTTTAACATTTCTTTGCCCATTGAGACTCACTTTTTACACCACTTGGGCAAGTATAGTGGTTCTACTGGACATGCATGGTAATTTTCCTTAAAATATAACCAGTTTGAAATATGCATATTTCAGACTGAAGGTACTCACAAGATATTGGTGTTACGTATAATTTGATAAAATGTACATCACTGTTTGGTCCCTTGCTTTGCATCAAAATGCTCAGGAAATATATTTTCATGAAAACTATAAAATATTATCACCTCCTACAAATTTCACATATAAGAAAAGAATTAGCTCAGTATATTTTTCTTCTCATGGATCCTTTTCTATTTCTTCTGTTTCTTTTCAATGACAAGCATTTTCCAATCTTGAAGCATGCAAAAATTCAAGATATATAATCCATTGTGTACAACACACTTAACTGAATAGCATGTAAATATCGGTATCTGTGATTACACAGCAGGCTGGGAAGGTTATCAATAGAACAAAGAGCAAGAGAATATTAGGACTTATTTTAAAAGTAAAACCTCATGCCTGAGGCTATGTGCTCAACAAAATTAGAGTTTGGATAAGAGAAAAAAATATGAAGGAAGGCATTATAGAAAAACAGACTATACCCTCTATACATAAAATATTTTTGAAACTCCAGCACAACTATGTAATGAAACTAAACATTAATAATGAAATATGAATTTCCCAATATATTTGTAACTATCTTTGTAATCACATGTTGAAATTCCAAAAAAATATTTTAAATACAACCTGAATCATGTTGAAGTTGTTGCTAAAATTCTGTTCTTATTACAATCATCATATCAAATACATTTCCAATTGTGTCAATAGTCAGAATTCCTTCTGTTAGATTTCTAACAGTCATCTTTTAAGGAAAGCTACATATATTGAAAAGCACCTTTGATGAGTAAATTCTTTAGGTAAATTTAATTAAATTCTGAACACATACATCACTAATGTTTTTATGGAAGTTTAACTCATTGGTAACTAAATTTATCTTCCTACCTTATATGATATACAAACACACAATTTTCTCCTTCTGTGGGAAAAAAGTTTATGTTAAAATGTATTAAAGCAAGTGTAAAAACTAAAAATGCTTTCATGATTTCTAAAGAAATAACTTTAGGTATTCTTGTTGCACATAAAATGAGATTATTCTTAACATCATATATTTACATTATATGTCTGTAAGTAAGCATTTAATTATATTAATTCAAGAACAATTTTTTGTTTTCTGTAATCATTGGATTATGCTGCAATAAATAGACTGCATCCATAGATAAAGTGACATTTTGGCCAACAAGGGACTGGATAGTGAGCAACTTGACATTTTCCCCTTTCTGTGAAGATCATAGTGACAAGTCTGCACTTTCATCTAGATTTGCAGACTCTACATAGGTGATGATCTTTAACATCTCTGCATCATTAACACTGAAAAGAATAGTGTCCATAAATAGATGAAGAGAAGACAGCCAGTTGCTAGATTTTCCTGTACTTGATTGTCCCTTGAATGGCATTAGAATCACTTAACATTCGATTATTTAAAAATACTTTTTACCAACGGATAACAAAGTAATATTGTTATAATGAGAAACCCCAGTTTAAACATGGCATGGATCTCTTATGTGAGAAAGTTAAAATATAAATAAAGAGAATTATTTAAAAAATAGGATGTTATGAGATCATTGTCAAATAGGAATGTGGTCAATGTCTGTGCAGAAAAAGGAATGAAAGAAGAGCTAAGTTACACATACCAGCTCTATATAAGAAATGTAAGCATAATGTATCACATTTACTAATAAAAAGTAAAATAAAATAAATCTTATATGTGATATAAGATGTTTGTGCATGTCTTATATCACATAAAATAATATCTTCAAGCTTCATTAGAACTGTGCATTGTCGGAATTTTTTTTCTAGTATAGCACACTTTTACAGTTGTAAAGTATATGCTTGCTCTTCACAAATGGCTTACACATTGAAAAAAATTAAGAAGAACCTAATAACTAGAATTACAGAAATTTGATTTGTGTGCACACTCTGGGATTTCATGTTTCCATATGATTGGGGCATTTATTTATCTTCTCTATGATTCATATTTTTTAAAAGTGTCAAAATACATACACCATATAACTGGCCATGGAGCTATTCCTAAGAGCACAACTCCATGATATTGAGGTCTTTCGGATTGCTGTGCAGCTGCCACCAGTATTACCGTCAGAATTATTTTCTTCTTGAAAAATAGCAACTCTAGATCCATTTCTTCCTCCCACAGCCCATGAAAGCCAACATTCTACTTTTATGTTTTTTGTATTGGTCTGCAGACAGCATATATAAAAAAATCATTTTCTGAATTTGTGAATGGCTTATATCACATAAAACAATATCCTCAAGCTTCATTAGAACTGTGCATTGTCAGAATTCTTTTTTCTATTTTAGGCTGAATAGTCATTCAATTATACTCTAAACTCACATATGTATACTCACACATTATATATATATATATATTTTTTTTAAATTAATCTGTTGCTGCACATGTGGGTCATGGGTTTCTTCCTCCCTCTGTAAGTTACAAACACTGTTGTCATGAGCGTATGTATGAAAATTGAGCTTTCAAATTCTTGTTTAAAGTATTATAGGTATATACTCAAAAATGAAGTTGCTAGATCATATGTTAATTCTATCTCTAATATAGTTTGGCACAGCCTACATTTCACTGACAGTTCATAAGTGTTTCACGTTCTCTATGTCCTGATATACTTTGAAGTTTTAGTTATTTTTATAGTAATCATCCTAATAAGCAGAACTATTCACTTTTAAAGTGCAAGTTAAGTATTTCAGAACCTACATCACAGTGCATTTAGATATGATGGTTTCTTAATACTTATCAAATTACAGTATGAAATTCAATATCAGAGTTTCATGATACACCTTAAAATAAAATACATGGAGAAGCTACCCCTTACGTAAGACAGATCTTTTGTTGATCATTTGCCAAACTCCCCTGAGGTTACTTAGAGCAGTTGGGTTTTATTAAATTTAAAAAAAAAAAGATAGATATGAGTAGGATATGCACAAACAACCCCAGGCACACTCAGATATATAATCTTTGACAAAAGGCCAAAAAACAATGAAGTAATGAGGGCCCTTTTGATAAATGGTGCTAGGAAAACTGGCAGTACATACACTAGACTGTACCTGCATAGATACCTCACCATGCACTGAAACGAAATGTGCTCTTTACACACAATGGAGTGCTATTTGTTATAAGAAAAACTTAAGTCATTTGTAGGAAAAGAATTGCACTTTTATGGCTGGTCAAATAGTTCAGTGGATTAAAGCACCTGCAAGCAGGCGCTGGGGCAGCGGGTCGATCCCCAGGACTGCCATGCAGGTCCTGTCCCTCTGGGTGTACTGAGAATACAATTGAGACTGGGCGTGGTGACGCAGGCCTGTAATCCCAGCACTTGGGAGGCTGTAAGCATGCAAACCACTCGAGTCCAATCTAGTACTGAGACCCTGAACATCCTGTAGGCCCTTCATAAAATTAAAAAAGAAAAGAAATGCACTTTGAGACCCTAATGTTAAGTAAGGTAAATGAGACACACCAGTTTAAATATGACATGGATCTCTTATATGAGAAACCTAAGATATAAATAAAGAGGATTATTTAAAATTAGGATGCTAAGAGATCATTGTCCAATAGGAATGTGGCTAATATCTGTGTGGAAAGGGATGAAAGAAGAGTTAAAATACACATACCAACTCCTTATAAGAAATGTAACCATAATGTATCACATTTACTAATAAAAAGTAAAATAAAATAAAACTGAATCAGAAACCTAAATTTTAAGACAGAAGGATTTAATCTGTTGGAACATAACATAGATAAGATTCTTGACTATACTACATGGACAAGGATTGTGAACAGAACCTAAATTACATAAGAAGTAATGTCAAGACCAAAGATGTTGCATCAAACCAGAAAACTTCACATAGCAAAAGAAATAAACTATCAAGTGAAGAGACAACCTACAGAACATTAAAAAAAAAAAATTGCTACATACTCCCAGATGGAAGACTAATATATCAAATATTAAGAACACAAATTATTCTTAATTAATTTATATCCCCTAAAATACATAAAAGGAAAATTATATAAGGAAAATTATAAAATTATAATTATAAAAGGAAAATTAAATACAAATGGTCAGTAAGTACACACACACAAAAAAATTCAACATCTTTGACCTTTGGAGAAATACAAATTAAAAAAGCACTAAAATTCCGTCTTACTCCAGAGAATTGCTATCATTAAAAACTCAAAAACAACAAATGTTGAAGAGACTGAGTGGAAAAAGAAACCATTTTACAAAGTAGCGAGGATAAAACTCTATGGAAATTACTATGAATATTGCTCAAAAACCTAAAGTTAGAGACTACTAACCCAACTCTGCTCCTTCTTGGTACTTTTTTCAAAAGAGGTAAGAACAGCAAAAAGATAAATCTCACATACCCTTGTTTAAAGCAAGACCATACAAAATAGCAAATGTTGAAAATGCCTATATGTTCATGAACAGATGATTCATTAAAATTGTAGTATGTGTACGTACAAAAGAAGGGAAGGGGGCCAGGGAGATCGTTCAGTAGAATAAGCACTTGCCTGGCAAATACAAGGTCTTTAGTTCAATTTCCATACCACACACAAAAAAAAACAATAAAAAGTATAAGGAGGGAAGTTTAGTCACTCAGAAAGATAGATAAATTTGAGTCTCATAAGAAAATGAACACAATGTGTGATCATAATTCTTAGAAAAATATTCAAATACAGACACTTAATTATCTTGTGATGCGAACATATACCTATTTCCTCTAGAGAATGTACACCTTAAGGGGCTGGGGAGATAGCTCAGTAGAATGAGTTTTGCCTGGCAAGTACAGGGTCCTGGGCTGATCATCAGTAATGAAAAAAAAAAAAAACAAAGAAAAAAAGAATGTAGAGCTTATATAGCACAGATATGTACTAATAAAAAAAGGCACTCTAAACTTCATACATAATTTAGAGTGGCCATTCACTCATTTCATTCAACAAATAAAAAAAAAAATGAGGTACTTGGAAAATTCACCAGAACTACACAGACTAGGCCTCTATCAGGACAACATTTTACCACTTCAGCAGGAGGATTTTGATGGGCTACTCTAATTATAACATCTTTAATTCCTCATAAGCATTCTCCCCCACTATCTTCTCTTTCTTCCTTCCTTTTCTTTTTTCTTTCTTCCTTTCTTCTTTCTTTCTTTCTTTCTTTCTGTCTTTCTATTTTTCTTTCTTTCTTTCTTCTCCCCTTGATTTATCTTTTCCCTCCTCCTTCTGTTCCTTTGTAATGACCAATCAATCACTTCCATTCACTGTATCCTTTTCCTCCATGACTTCATCTAATTTATAATGTTTAATTTTCAAAACTAATTTTTATGCATAGTCCCTAGTACTGCTGAATTTTTGTGATGTATTCCAGAGCATTTTTCAGCTCACAATATTACTAGAAAATGTCAGGCAAGTGACTCTCATTTCCAAGTTCAAATTACCAAGACAGCAATGGAAACATCTAGAATTATCTAGTTGTGTGAAAATCTCACATCTCATTGTCTCATGGGGTACTGACCAAGAAAGGGTTAGGACACCTTTGTGCAGGTCATGGTCATGTAGCCCAGTTTCTACTTCTTGGGGCTGACATTCTGTTTTAACCTTACAATATTTATGGTAGTTTCATGCTTCCCAGTTTTGTTGTTATGGTTGTGCATGTGGGTGTTACTGTAGAATGATATTTTATTGAATGTACAAGACATTTTTTCTCTTTCTGTTTGTTATATTATTGATGAATGCCTCTATTCAGGATGTCATCAAACATCACTGGCTACATGATAATAGAAACTTGTATCTTGGCACTAAAGACTAGAAGTTGAAGATCAGGATATTGGCAGGACTGGATTCATTCTTCTTTCTTATAGACGACAATATTCTCACTGTGTCCATACTTGATTTTCCCTTTTTATCACACCTTTGGTAGTCCAAGTCTATTCCTGTAGAAGTGGTAGACACATTGGTTTAGAACTGAGATGAATAGTGTCCCTTAACTGTGATTACGTCTTTATAAATTTGAAGGGAACATAATTAGCCAACTGATTATTTTTGTACATTTTAAAACAAATATGAAGAAAAAATCTATTAGTGGTATGCTTAGAAGTGAGTCAAATGAATGACTTTTCACATCAAGGATAATATTGGAAAAAATTAGATCATTGTCCATATTTTTTCTTAACATAAACACACAAATATTTTTATAAAACTAAAATTACTATTCTAAAATATAGTTTATCTTAGTCTCATAGTTTAGAATTTAGTTAAAAACTAGCATGCTAGTTTATACTTTGTGCCTACTAGTAATTTTGTGTATAATAGTAAAGACTAATTGACATTAAATTTGGGAGTTATAGTGAAGAAAGAAGAGAAATGGAGATTCTTTAATGCACTAACTACTAAATTAAGTACTTCCCTCTAGACCAGGCTTACCCATATACATTTGCATATACATTTGCAAAGTTTTGAATGCAGCTAACAGTGCAATGGGATTTGATTGGTTTTAGAGGCTCTTACATAATTAATGAAAAACAAACACAGGCAGAAAGAAGCACCATGAATATAGTCTTATGCAAATACTCTGTGTCACTTAATTCATAAAGATTAGGGATATGCATGATTTCAAGAGATTTCAATTGTAGCTACTTTCCTTCAATATAAAATAAAATGCCACTTCAATTTTTAATTTTTATATAATGAATTAATATAGGAATGATGACCAAAACATTCTGTCAGTAAAAGAGCATTGAATTATTCTTTATTTTTGTTGATGGTAAAACTAAACCAGAATCTATGGATATCTCTAATTAATTGTTTCTCTTCTCTCCAAATCAAGTGCCATTAATTGCACTAATCCTTTCCTGACATTACAAATGTCCAACTTATATCTCTAGTGTGTGAATCTCAGCAACTGTTCTGTGCCCACTTAATTGTGCTCCGTGCTTTTTAACAGTTCTTTGCATAAATTTTGGCCTTTTCTATTTACCATATCTTTATTTTTTTGATGATGGTATTTAGCTTTAGGCATGATTCTCAAAATATGAACCATTTCAAGGCAAATTAGAGCAGTGATCCTAATTTTTATACTCCACCCAAATGTTATCCAGCAGAATTCATATCTGATATGGAATATATTTATTGCTTTCTTTTTTGTGGGGTGAGCTATCTAGCTTGCTTTTCTGCCAGTGAAAACTGAATAGAAGTCACAGCATATCAGTTCAATTCAAGGAAGTCTCGTGGTGTTCAACTTACCATCTGGTTGGTCAATGTGTATTTATTGAGCAGAAAACAATTTTAAAACCTGAAGCCTTCCCCCATGAAGATAAAAGCAATGTGGAACAAATGTATTCTAGATTTTTCAACCTAAATAAGCTGCCTATGTACCTGTAGCAAGAAATGAAACTGTTAAGCAAGCCAACTTTAGTTAACTAAATTTCAAACACTTGGGTGCCCCTGAGGATTGATTCATGGAGTTTTGCTACACAGCAGTAGTTAAGTAATTAGATTTGGTTTCAGGGGATGAATTGTCTTATGAAAACTCTTATATTGAAATCAGGATACCCAGTACTGCAGTGTACAAATGTAATTGTGCATAGTTATATCCATTAACAAAGTAAAGTAATATAGAGGTAGGGTTTTATCTAAAAATCACTTCTATCTTTAAAAGACAAGTAGATTAGGACTCAGTTACAAACAAAAGGAAAGAGAATGTAAAGATACAGGCAAAAGTTACATTTTTAGTTACATAGGTCTTGCTTTAACTTGATCTTAACCATCCAACAGAAAAGTGTAACCACAATGTATAAAAAGTAAAGCTACATTAATATGCTGAGCTATAAAAGGCTCAAGTCAACAACTTTGGACAATTGACAGTTGTGCTGGTAACTCACTACTATTATGGACTATTGGAATATTTTGGGTTATTTTTCTGAATTCAAGCACCTATAGTCTTTGGACTGACATCAAGTATGAAAAGGTCCTTTAAAGACTTCTCCAAATACAGTTTTCCAACTGTAATGGAACACCCATCTATGACAAAATTAAAAAGAGGATATAAATAAAAGACTGTTTTATTGTGGAAAAAATATGTATATACAAGATAGTTAGGATATATTTTTTTCTCTTAGTTCAATGAGAAGAGAGGTTTGTACTAATATTGTTTAGACAAGATATCATGTCT
>NDGM011053642.1:0-14351 GCA_002564305.1 Octomys mimax | reverse complement strand
AAAAATCTTTTGAATCTCTATATTGGTTAAAAACTCAATTTATAATAAAAATCTTTCTGCAAAAATCCCAGGCTTATGTGACTTCGTAACAATGCAGTAAAGTTTTAATAGAAATAATACAAATGCTATCAATCTTTTTCATAATGAAAAGGGGAAAGGGGATGCTCCTAACACATTGTATAAAAGAGAGAAAATCCTGACATTAATACCTGGCAAAGACATTTAAAGAAAACCAGCTACAGATCACGATTCTCATGAATCTAGACATAAATCCTGAATACACTATTAGTCAATCGTTCCCAGAAATATTTTTAAAAGATGATAACTCATGACCACATGCACTTTATCTCTAGAATGCATGGTTACTTTAACTTTTGAAAAAACAAGCTATATAATTCAACACATCAACAGAATGAAGAGAAAAAAAATGATAATCTCTGTAAGTGCAGAAAAGTATTTGATTGAATTTATAGCCTCTTCATGAGAATAACTCAGGAAATTGGGAATACAGGAGACATTCTTCCTAAAAAATGTCATTTACAGAGTGAAAGCAGAAACAGAAACCCTGTAGCTAACATCATTCTTAATAGTGAAATATTGAATGTTCTTCTCTAGCAGCAGGAAGAAGGTAAAAATACCTGCTATCCTAATTTGTATTTAACACTGTATCAGCAGGCTGAACTAGCAAAACTCAAGAGGCGGGAGAGGGGAAGGAAAAGAAGAAAAAAAGACATAAAGATTGGTTGGAAAAGAAGACATAAATTAGTTGATTTCACCTGCAGATAATGACTGTGTGTTAGAAAACCCAATGGAATTTACTTTTTTCAAAAAAAGAAATAAAAACTAAATTGGGCAGATTCACAGGAGACAATGTGAATATGCAATATCTAAAACATTATTTCTAATGAGAAATAGTAAATAAGAAATGGTAAATGAGAAATGGTAAATAAAATTCATAGTGAATATACCATCAGCCATCTCATGCAAAATACCTAGAAAAAAATTAAAAACATATAAAACTTGTATGCTGCAGACTACAACTATATTGCATTTAGGGGCTGGTCTATGAATTTCAGAAAGGATCTCTAACTTCAAAGTTAAAGCTATACCACTTTATCACGAAGACAAGAATTTGTTGATTATCTTTCATTGATTCTTGTCCTTTGCAATATTATTGCTTCAGAAGTTATGTCTTCTAAAGAAACTAGGCGTAGAAAAGCAGCTAGTCTCTCACATTTCCCCATCTGGGCTATTTTCTTTTTATCTGGGCTATTCATTTCTTTATATGAGTCTGAGTATCCACATGGTCTCAATCCTCAGCAGCCTGGAGCAATGTCTTAACTTTCATCAGGTAGAGATCTGAATACAAATTCTCTCCATTTGTTTCTCTGAAAATACTTTTATGCTATTCTTATTTTGCACAATGTTTTTCTTGTTGTATAAGTGTTGTGTGTGTGTGTGCGCGCGCACGCACATCCATTTCCTTGCACTTTAAAGACACTATCTTATATTGTTGATAAAAGTCCCTTGAAAAAATTCAAGAAATAAAGAAGGCTTTTGAAGAGAGGAAAATTCCTAGAAGAAAAAAGAAATGAGGGGTAAAGGAAAGGAGAAATGAAAGAAGAAATGAAGGGAAGGGAAGGAAAGGGAAGGGAAGGTATAGGGGGGCATCTTGAGAGGGTTTCCACTTAGTGTTGGTGCTGTCTGCTATGTAAGGTGAGACAAGAGCCCACCAAAGCCCTCACCCTTGATGGTTGACCACAGAGCAGCTCATCGGTCAGGTCAGGGTAGCAAAATGACCTTTCCAGGGCTGTCTTGGTAGTTGGAGCAGGAACTGGGCTGTATTCGGATTTTAGGCACAGTTTACCACTTGGGTCCCTCCTGGAGATTCAGCTTCTCATAAACTTCATACTCAGGTCATAATGTCTTCTGACCCCCATTACAGTTTTTCTGACAAGTTAATTATTGCTCAAATTAAATTACCTTTGCACATTTTTCTCTGGCTGTTTCATCCTGCTGCGCTTCCATTGTTCCCTCAGAGCCCAGCACATCCAGCAGGTCTCCCTCCCTGTAGCTGGCCACCCACCTGTGACTCTGGCCACCAGTCCCTACTCAGCCGACTGGTCCCCAGCACTTTATCTGCATGCGTCTTTGCAAATCTGCAAACATTAAGAAGCTTGCTTCAGGCTTGCAGGTTTTTCTCTGATACCCTGCCTTGCTCTCTCAGCTTCCTTCACTTTCCAGAACTTCTGATTATTGTCATCTTTGTTGCTCTAAGCTTCAAATTTTCCTGGGTCTTCAATTCCCAGTATGACAATGCAGAAAGTGTTTCCAGGCAAATGTGGGAAGACCTAGAGCCCAGCTCACATGGTGCCACCCATCTCAGGGAGCACCTCGCTGCCCTGCCGCCTCTCCCACAATCTGAAAGCAATGTCTCATATCCTTTTTTGCCCATTTTTAAATATTTACATAAGGATGCCCTGGTACCATTGACTCCACCATGGTGAAAGCAGACATCTAAAAAAAAAAACAATCTAGGGGCCAGGGAGATGGCTCAGTGGAATAAGCACTTCCCTGGCAAGCACAAGGGCCTAAATTTAATCCCTGGTTCTGGGAAAAAAAAATTCTAAAGTTTTCAAACATCCAGAAATTGTGAAACAATGCTAATAAGTATTAGTATTTTACCACTTTGAAGTTTTTCTTTCACATGTCTTCTTAGCTAAGATATTTTTAAGCAAGTTGTAGATTTTCATGGTAATTCACCCACTTATGTTTCACATATTTCCTCTGAACACAAAAACTTCCTCTAGTATAACTGTACTACCATTATTGAAAATAAAATTAAAAATGATCTCACAATAGCATCTACTGTCCACTCTATGTGTAGATTTAGTTATTTGCTGTTAAAATACCTTTATGGCTGATTTATTTATTGCTTGTCTGTTTGATTATTTATTCCAGATTCATTATTTGGCAAATATTCATGCACTAAATTTCTTACATTCCTGGGATGGGATAGTTAATTATGACATCAACTTGAATGGACTAAGAAACCCTAATGGATTGTGGAGCACAGTTCTGGGGGTGCCTGTGTATGACTGACAGGCTAAAAGCCGAGAACAGGTCGCTTCCTTTGGGGGTGCCAACCAATAGACTTGTACCCTGGTTGGAATAAAAGTGGACAGAAGGAAGTCTCCCCTTCCTCAGCAGAGCTCCAGCCTTCACCATCCATCACCACACTGTTCTGCCTTCCAACACAAACCATTTGGCTTTCTGACCTGGACACACACTGGTTATTGTAGTAAGTTCCAGGCTTTCAAGCTTCAAGTAGAGCTCTCAGCTGCAGATCAGAGGTGGCCATTTTGTATTCATGCACCCATGATTCTACTAGCGCCACATTACACATCTAATTAGTAAATCCTTTGTACATTGAAAACACCAGCTGATATACATGGTCAGTCTAGAGTAGTAGTCTTAGTTTTTGTTCTTTTGGTTGAATATTTTATTTTTACATTTAAATATTTTGTTTTCAACAGGCCACCTGTGTTCTTATCAAATTTTCCACATTCTGGGCTTTTCTGATGATTTTCTGATTGTGTTCTTTAATGTGTTCCTCTGTTTCCACCTCACAATTACATTTTACCTTAGATCTAGGAGGCCAATTAGATTAATATTAAATATTTTTGTCAAGCATATTTGTATATATTATAGCTTTTGTATGGCATCTTATCAACAGACAAGTGTCATAATATTCCAGTATATATGATAATAGCCTTACTAATTTGATTAATGTGGTTTCCTCTACCTATCCACTAATTTTTTCTACCTTATAATTGAGTAAGTAATTGGGCCATAATATTTGTTTCTGTGTTTGAGATAATTTCTTCTTTTTCCCAAACTGTTTACCTAATGGTTTTTGCACTCATTGCTAATATTTGTTTAAGTTTTTACATTAAGAGTTGCAGTTTGGAGATTTTCTAATTCTACATGGGTTAACTGTCCATTTTGAAAAATTGAGTATTTTCCTTTACTTGCCTCTTTAGAAAAAATTTTAAAAAATAAATAAGACTTGTGAAATTATCAATTTAAACATCAGCCCTATGAGCCCCTGGTTCCTTATGAGGTGTCCTACGTAAATGCAGTGTGCTGGGTGTCTAGGCCAGGAGGGCTATGGTTTCCTCTCAAAGGCAAAGTGGTAGCTCTAGGGTTTATGAGGTCCCTGAAGCCATTACTCAGGGCTCTCCCATGGGGCTCCGCACTTCTCATGGAGCTGCTTCTGAAAAGGGCTTTTCCTTGTTAATTCTGTTAGAAATGGTTGATTTCCCAGGGGGAACACGTGGATTTCTGGAGAGCAGTAGTCACTAAGGTGTGGGTTTCCCATAGGATTAAAAGCTTGCCAACCACCTTCAACAAACACAGACTCCATACCCAAAGGCACCTTCTCTCTTCAGGGCCAATTGTCCTCTTTTAAACAAAGGAGAAATAATTCTTGACAAGCACTCATGGACATAACTAGATCAAATTCTATTCCATTTTACTTCTGTCTTATTTGCTTGGAATGATCAATGCTCTCCTCAGCAGAAATTCAAGAGAAGTGCTTATTGTCTTTCTTAAAATAAAATAAAATTCACGTCAAAGGGTTATCTCTTCTGAGAATCACCCAGCATTCTGAAGCTCAGATGGTTCAAACCAAAGGAACGTCATCCACTGAAATAATTGTTTCAGTGAAAAGACACACTAATAATATAAGAGAATGAGACCCTAACCTGAAAGATACCTGGGATGAGTTCCTAGAGTCTAAAACCTAATAAATAAAATTTAGGAACAATGGAGGTTAAGAGCAGAATATATTTATTGGGAGAAGGAAAACTCCTGTCTGAAAGATGGACAGAAGGGGGACCCCAAGAAGTTGCCCCTAGTCTGCCTTTTCTAGGGATTTTCATAGAGCAAAACTATGTGGTGAGGCAGGTCTAAGGTGGAGAACATGGGGACTCACTTTGGTGGGCATGAGGTGGGAAAAACTATGGTCAGCCAATAAGACTACAAGCACAATTGCTCAAG
Source organism: Octomys mimax (assembly GCA_002564305.1). Classification (NCBI taxonomy): domain Eukaryota; kingdom Metazoa; phylum Chordata; class Mammalia; order Rodentia; family Octodontidae; genus Octomys; species Octomys mimax. The sequence goes on along the minus strand of NDGM011053642.1, from coordinate 9,290 downwards.
TAAAATTGATTAAATCCAGAACCAAATGGGAAAACAAGTCATGTAGCAAGCAGGCATAAATACAGTCCAGGGACTTTTCCTGTAGGGGGCTGAGTTAGTGACTCTTCCAAGCATCCTCAAGGTGAGAGACCTAGTTAGAATATCAATCCCAGATGGTCACCTTTAGGAAGGTATGTGGCTGCGTTTGTTTACTCTTTTATCTTGAGGTCTAGCCCACAGCAGGGGTGTCTGTCTCTCTCTCTCACACACAGTTTCCAGGTACATGAAGTTTCATATTGGCCCCTCCTGAGGGCCTGGCCCTGTCTGACTGCCTATAGTATTTCTATCTAACTCAGCTGCCTGAAACATGGGGACATAGGGACACCTGTCCCTAGAGACCCTAGACTTCTCACAAGCCCAATGGTAAGGAAACTCCTTCAGCCATGTCTGTCTCCTTATTCCTACAACTTTAGTTTTGAATGGAACTCTACTTTTATTTGGCTATATCACTTGGAACAAGTGTGCTAGGTTCTCAACTTATTTTTTGCCTCAAAAATGAGAAAAAATATTAACAATCTGGCAAGTGAGTATTAAAGGAGGGACTGTCATACAAATGAGCTAAGAGAGCATGTCTCATGACTTTAGTCGCTTCCATGCTCTCTTCCAAACTCAGTACCTAGTTGGGCTCCTGACACACACCAGAGACCACTTCCCCTCCCTGCTTGCATCAAAGGAAGCAGGCTGGATGAGATACTTTATCACCACAAAAGGACCTTGTTGTTCTGTCTCTCCTTGGCCCTTGTCCTGAACTTCTCATGGAAACCACACTGAGGACTCATTCCCAACCCTTGCACACTGATTTCCAGAGTTAGGACTTTCAGTCCTGGGTGAACATGAATGGTTTGTTCCCCTAAATGTCCACTCCTGGACGTATTTATTTTTCTTGCCCAGTGGCATGATATGGACACTCCCAGTTATCCATTTCAAATCCTCTGTGACCCCTACACATTCCATCCCTGTATTGTCCCTGTGTATTCCTGGGGCTTCTCTGTCTTCTCATTTCATTTCAGGTTGTTTCAGGCAAAGAGAACTGTGATTGTTACCCCTGCCATGAGGGAGTCCTGCTATAGTTGAGATGGGTAGAATTTGCTCTTCAGTCTCCTTGAAGCACTGAAGCATTTCTTTATTGTTATTAAGATATAACTGCCGAGTGGACAAAAATGTGAATTTTTCAATGTTAAGAAGGAAAGCCTGTCACTTGTGACAACTTAAATAAATGTAGAAGACATTTTGCTAAGTGAAATAAACCAGGCACAGAGATACAAATACTCTATGATCTTGTATATTCATCATCTTGAAATTTTGCCGGTAGGTTTCTTAGACTCTTCATGTTTGTGTTGTAGGCAGCTAAATTAGATAGAAATATTTTAGACAGTCAGACTGGACTGGGCCCTCAGAAGGAGCCAGTATGAAAGACAAGATAGCTTACAACTGTGGAAGAGACAGATATTCCTGCTGTGAGCCAGACTTCAAAACAAAAGATCAAACAAATGTATAGCTCCCTAAGGGGAAACATCAGGGATTGATACTCTAAGTAGGTCTCTATCACCTTGAGAAAGCCAAAAAGATTCACTCACCCAACCCCCATGGGAAATTCCCCTCTTCTGTATTCATGCCCACTTGTTATGTGACTCACTTCCCCATTTGACCCCAATTTAATAAGTTTTACCTGGGCAATTGTGCTTGTAGTCTTATGGGTTGACCATAGTTTGTCTCACCTCATGACCACCTAGTGAGTTCCCATGTTTTTCATCTTAGACCTGCCTGACTTCATGGTTTTGCTCTATAAAAATCCCTAAAGAAAAGACATTCCTGGGCAACCCACTTGGGTCCCCTTCTCTCCTTCTCTCGGACAGAAGCTACTTTTTCCCCAATAAATATATTCTGCTCTTAACCTCCATTGTTCCTAAAGTTCATTCTTTGGTTTCAGAGAAAGGAAACTCATTCCAGGTATCTTTCAGGTTGGGCATTTTATTCCCTTATTTCAGCTCCACTTCCTTGGAGGATCATAGGTTGAGAGGAGGCCATCAGCCCCATGGCATGCGCCAGTATCTTTCTAGTCAGCTGTGGTGCCAAATACTCAGTGCTCTGCTCTGACAGACCTGGGTATTATCTTGACCCTGCATGTTCCACATATAGGTGGTTTCTCAAAACAAAAAAACCCACAAATCCTTTATGAAATTTGCTCAAATTTCCCAATAACCCTTGAAAAAATCCTGGAAGTACACACACACACACACACACACACCAACAAAACTCACCAGCAAACCAAAAGCCTTTACACTTTAGATTCCCTAACAATTGGCCCACTATGATTATAATCAGGCCTTTACTTCTGTGGGAATACTTCTCTTGTAGCAAGAGGGAGTAATGGCTGGATGATTTGCTGTCAATGACAACCTAGACCAGTACCTGCTACATGGCAAGTGAGTGCTAATGCCTGACATTCTTGTTCTCTGAAATGAGGCATCATAACTTTTTACCCCATCACCAATGCTATGCTGGGCACCCAGACATTTAGGCTTTGCCAGGTTTCCAGCAAGCCCACAGAGGACCCACAGGTGCAGGAGTGGTGAAAACAGCAGGGGCAGCAACAGTGTTGTCATGCACAGGCACAGTCTAGCATCTCCTACTCAAGATGTACAGTGACTGCACTGCTGAGAAGCAACAGAGTACCCTCAAGTCCACCTGGACCTCACCGACTACACAGCACTGAGTTTACTCGTGAGCCCTAATTGAATAAAGCTTTCTCAGGATCAATATGGCTAGATGCCAAGGAAGCCAACTACTTAAATAAGCAAGAGAAAAATGCTACCCCACTGGCCTCTGCTGTTTTTCTCCTAATTGCAAGCAAATTTGGCTGACTCAGAACCAATTTATGTGCAGAAACCAAACAATTAGAAAGGTCTCATTACTAAAACCTGGGCATCCTTTCATGCAAAGAAGCGCTGTGATATACAGGGAGTGCCTACAAGCAAACAAAGCTGGACACGAGTGCGTAAGTCTTCAGAGACAAAGGAAGGTCCCAGGGGGTTAAGTTTTGGGCTCTGTACAAGATGCCTTCGGTAAAGCATGACGTTTCAACAACAACATCACAGCTTCCAGCTTTAGCAGCCAAATTAACAATGAAGACAAAGCAAAGACACTGTTATCCACCAAAATGGCCCCTGAGTTCCCCTTTCCTATTCCCTGGCCTCAGTTCCAATTTTTCTCTATTCTACAATTCTGCACAAAATCCAAACTCACTCCCTCGAGTTATGGCTACACCTTGAAGGTCATATCATGATCATCATAAAAGTGAGAGGATAAACACCCACCTACTCCTCAAGAGCTTGCCGTATCCTCAGCTGTGCTAAGTGCTTTTTCCATGCATTATCCCACTTAATTCTCACTACAAGCTTTTGACATAGGAGCTATTATTATCTCTACTTTACAGATTAGGTAATTGAGTTCCAAGTTCACACAGCTCATAACTAAAAGAGACAAGACAAGGTGTGTCTAACATCAAAGTGCATATTTCTTTTTTATCAATTCTCCTTTTTGGTTTCTCTTCTAAAATCTCTAGCTTAACCTTTNGTGTCTGACAAGTTCCTCCCTCCACCTGCCCCCCTGAAGCCCTGATGTGAGCCCAGTGGACAGCTCCCGTCTCACAGCCCTGCTCTCTCTCTTTCTGGTCCATCAGTCTCTGCCTAACTTCCCGTCCTCCCTATCCACTGGCCGCTGTTGTCAATCATTTTAACTACATGTTTACCAACTGCCTCAACTCCCCTGGCTCCTTCATCTTCTTCTGCACAGGCTCTGATGATATCTGAGCCAGGATTAACACCACCACCTGTTTTTCCCTTTGCTGCCCTGGGCATGAAAAGGATGCCATGAAAAATCCACTACATGTGTTGAAAATCAGCCTTTTGGGGCCCTTCAGTCTCCTAAACTCCATCCTGCTCTGCTGTCTCTGCTTCCCACCTTCACAGTGAGGACATTCAGTCTTGTTTTGTCCTCAGACCTCCACTGGACCCCTACCCTCATCTTCTCAGCTGACAAGCCGATGGCCTGTCTTATTGGGAAGCTTGAGATTAGTAGACATGAACTGTTTCAATTGTCCTCTGAAAATGCCTGGACCTCCCCTCATTCTGTCTCTACTCATTGCCCAGGCTTCAAATATCCTGGTCTTCAGCAGGACCACACTTCTTGCCATGAGGTATCCTGGGATTTGCCATCAGGCAGCCCATTCTCTCATGAATCCACAGAACTCTCTGTGCATCCTCTGGAAAGGCCAAATCCATCGTGCTTTTCTGACTCTTCACATGCACATATTTGGGGTTTCTAGTAGTGCTGTTCATGTCTTCTGAAACTTCCTCCTCCTTTGACTTCTTGAGAACGTACTCTTAATTGCATACTCTTTCTCAATTCAGGGCTCTCTTTGACCATCTTTTTACTCTATTTATGGTTCTTCATCTTCTAAATTTACCTGTAGGCTTTATCCACAGCCATGAATGCAAACACTATCTGTACTAGTCTTTCTTGAATTGCACTAACAAAATATCTGAAATGAGATGCTTTATAAAGAGAGGAGGCTTATTAAACTCACTGTTTTGGAGGCTTAAAGTTGGGAACATAGGCACATCCAGTAAGTCAAATTTCTTGTCCTTGGGGCTCTAAAAATCCAGGGAGGGAGAGGTGTGGAGTACATGAGCATCAACTAAGTGAAAACTGCAAGAAGACATCAGAAAATGATTAATCAAGAACTGAAGAGTGTGTGAGAGAGTTCAATAGAAGAAGATAAATGAGCTCAAAACGAGTCCTGTAGGCAAACATGCTGAGCAGAAGAATCCTGGGGCCTAGTTGCCACCAAAGGCCAAAGTGGATGAAGCAGAACTGTTAAGAAATTGTGACAAAAGCCCAAGAGTTAGGAGGAGCACAGGCTATGCAGAGCCTGCACTGAGCAAAGGAGTCCCATCTGTCCGAGAGCATTCGCAAGACAGTAGGGACAGTTACAGATGTGAAACAGACATGAAGCTTGAGAAAGACATGGCAATCAGGTTAAAATCAAGGGTAGAAGCAGGACACGGTGGCAGCTTTAGCAGTCTCTGCACAGGAGAGGAGTCAAGCAGTGGTGTCTTGAGTCAGCGCCAATGCAGTGGATCTGGAGCCAAGTAGACAGGGTGGTAAGTTTTCCAGGAAGTAAAAGCAAGAGGACAGACACAGTGCTGTGTCGGATGGGAGATAAAGGAGCAGAGGGCATCGGATCACATTCGTCCAGAAGCTCTGGGCTTTTATAATCGGATGCATGCTGGTACCATTTGCTGACTCAGAGAGTAGAAAAAGATGATGATGTGATAAAGATGTGCACGTGCTTGGGAATTGTTTGGGAGATCCTGCTTTCAATTCTGGACATACTGCTTTGCACGAGTTCGCCTTCCGTGTAGGCCCTACAAGTCTGAAACACAGGGGAGATGAGGCTGCATATAAATTTTAGTACTGTCTGCATATAAATGCTCACTTAAGTCATGATGAAAATAAGAATGTCCAGAGCGGAAAAGCCAAAGTGAGTTGTAAAGGGAGGCTGTAAACAGCCTGCAGTGCAATCTTCACTGGTTGAGTAGAAAAGATTGAGCTCAGAAAATTAACAGAGCGTGGCGACAGAGGCAGAAGCGCAGAGCAACCTCTTCTGCAAGGTAGGAGCAGAGCACGCTGCAAGAGTCAGGAGTGATCATCACAGTCAGGGGGCGCTGCTGAGAGCTCAAGGAGCCCGGGCGGAAATGCCTCCACCCTGTGGAGTTACTGAGCATGGGGTGATGGGAACCAAAATCACACTGGAACAGCCAGAGAGTAAGTGGGGGGATAAAAACGAGCCTTATTGAAATAAGGGAAAATAGCGCTTTCTTTTAAAAAGTTCAAGGCAAGAATCAGGGCTGTAGAGCAATAGCTGGAGGGGTCGTAGGGAGTATTTGAACTGTGCTTAATGGAAAGGGCTTGAACACAATTAAAAACTAATAGAAAAATCTAGTTAACAGGAGAAGCCTATGCGTAAGGGAAAGAAAAGGGCAGCAGCACGAATCTGTCTGCTGCTGGGGAAGCAGAAGAAGACGGAATCTAGTGCTCAGGCTGAAGTGTGGCCTTAGCACCTGAGAAAAGCCACTTTCGCATTAACAAGTAAAGAAGGGGAGGGAATGGAACAGATGCAGATCATTCATAGGTTAGGTATTGGAAGACAAGCATATTTTGAGTTAGTTGCTCCATTTTATTCTTTCCTGTAAAGTAGACATGGAGTAAAATAAACTGAGCAAGCACTCTTACTTGAAGACGGTGTAGCCATAGTTTGCCTTATTTTTTCTCTTGACTGCAGCTAAAAACCTTGCGTATTATACGAATAACTAGAGAAGGGCTCTGGGCTGTGGGGAGAGGGAAACAGACTGCCTGTGGCCTCGGGATACATGGAAAGCGCCGCAGTGAGTTTCAAAGTTTTTTCCTAGCTTTGTGTGCCCCAGACTCGGAAATGCAGAAACAGACAACAGTAACACTCTGGGTGCGGAGGAACAATCGACAAAACGCTGTTCTTCCTATTCAATATATCAGGCAATGGGCAGCCTAGCAAGACAGAAAACCTCAGACAGCAACTGTTCTGCTACAACAAAACAACCCAGAAGAAATGGCGACAGAGCAAAACAGCCTTCTCCGTGGTCAGGTCGTAAGCAAGCACTTGCCTGCCGCTGGAAGTGCCAGTAGAGAGAGTAAGGGGTTGGGATGGGAAGGCTCCCCCACTAGCAGTGTAGCGTCACAGGACATCTGGTAGAAGGTGGGTAGAAGGTGAGACTCCAAGAACCAGCCAGTGACAATGAGGTAGGGCGTCAGTGGGGGCCAATGGGGAGCTGGAACTTCTGCACCTACTCAGAAGGGACACCGGGTTTCCCAGTCTTGAGAGTCAAAGGAAATCAAACTGGGAGTCTGAGTTTCTACTCTCAGGACTCAGTAACCAGAAAGCACCTGCCCCTTTTTGAATCAGAGCATCACTCAGTGAGAGGAAACCAATTCCACCAGGAGGTTGAAATAAGATCCAAAGCCTCATAATATATTTCTCCCCGTGTCCATATCTAAATCGAAAATCTCTCACCATACTAAGAGCCATTAAAGCCTCCAGCGATATAAAATAAAATTTTAGATGACAGCAATGAGATGACAGAGATGTTAGAATTATCTGACAAAGATTTTAAAGCAGCTATGATTTTTTAAAAATTCAGTGGACAATGAAGAAAATGCTTGAATGAAGGAGAAAACAAGAAGGCAAAGCCCATGCCCCCAAAAACCATATCAGCAAGAAAGTAGATCATACAAATTATAACTAAATGGAAATCTTGCAAATGAAAACAGTAAGAACAAAAGTAAAAATATACAGCACAAGAATGGGTGGGCTCTATAATAAATTGTAGTAGATAAAGGAAAACAATCAGTGATGTTAAATAAAAATAATACAAATTAATCTGAGAAAAAGAAATGTGACTTAAAACATGAACACACCCTCAGGCATACCATATAAAAAGATCAGGCTTTTACATTAGCAAAGGCTCCAAGGAGAAAGAGACAGGATAAAATTGAAAAGTCTTCAAAAAGTAATGGCTGAAAATTTTCAAACTGTTACAAAACATAAATCTATAGATTTAAGAAAGAATGGGACTGGAACAGAATAAACTCAAGGAAGCCCACAGGAAGACGCACATCGCAGTCAAGTTCTAAAAATTAAAGACGTACTAGAAGAGTATCTCAAAAACAGTGAGAAACAGCATCTTACTTATCAAGGAAAAACAGACTAAATAACAGAAAATCTTTTCTGAGAAATCGTGAAGGCTGAAAGGAAGTAAAGCAATTGTTAGTACTGAAAGCAAAACAGTCCTCCATTGGAACTCTACATACAGTGAAAAGTCGTTCAGCAAATGAAGAAAGATCAAATAGCCACAGGTAAAAAAAAAAAAAAAAAACCAACGAGAAGACTTTATCACCAGATTTTCCCTAAAAGAAAAGGCTTTCTCTGAGCTGAAACAAAATGCCAGAAAAAGGAATCTTGGAATATCAAGCAGAAAGAAAACAGCATAGGAAAAAAAATACAATAGATTTTCCTTTTTCCTTTTAAATTTATTAAATTATGGTTAGTTGGAAAGAAAAGTAAACAACCTTATGCTTTTTCAAATGTATGTGTTGAAAATAGCTAAAGCAATTCTGCTACAGAAAGGAAGGTAAGCTTATGATTATGCACTTCAACTGGTAAAGAATATCTCTAAATTGATGTTATGTATGTTATTCCTAGAATGACCACTGAGAAAAGGGTGCAGATAGGTGTAGTCAAAAGCATTATATTAAAATGAAAGGGAAATTTGGAGCAAAGGTTTACACAAACTATGGAAAACTGAGGAAGTAAGGAAATAAAGGGAAAAATGGCAGACTTGAATTATAACAAACTAAGGACTAACAAAAATGAGAGTTTGGGGGCTGGGGAGATAGCTTAGTGGCATAAATGCCTGCCTGACAAGCACAAAATCCTGAGTTTGATCCCTAGTACCACATGCCTTGCCAGCCCTGGAGCCCAGGACATACTATGCCAGGAACCCCACATGCGCTATGAGCCCCAAAACTGGGCATTCAGCTGCATAGCGAGATGCTGTATCAAAATAAATAAATAAGACAGCTTTTTCTACAGAAGGGATTAAAATTGATCCAAATATGTGTGATTTGTTTAAAGAATCTAAACTAATGATATAGGCAGATCAAAGAAAGGGATATAAAAGTTACACTGCAAGCACTAATCAAAGAAAATCAAGGATGTTCATATTAATATTAGATAAAGTGTATTTTGGAGCAAAAAAATTGCTATGAGACATAAAGAGAGTCATTATATAATTTGAAATTCCAATCCAGTAAGAGAACATAGAAATCCTAAATATGTATGCATGCACAAAAAAGAGGGGGAAAAAAGCTGTGAAATGCGTGAAATAAAAAGTAATAGAATTAGAGGGGGAATATAAAATTTCAGTTGTATTTGAAGACTCCAAAACCACCACAAACAATCAAAATAGCACTATAAAACATCAGCAGTGATCTAGTAGAACTCGACAGCATCATTCATCGGTGGCATCTAACCAGTGCTTACCACACACCAGCGCGGCGTGTGCACCCTCTCAAGATCTCACAGGACACAGGTGTCTGCAGGTCAGATCCTGGCCATACAGTCATCATCAGAAAATTCAAGAGTGTGACTGATA
>NDGM011053640.1:0-16263 GCA_002564305.1 Octomys mimax | reverse complement strand
TTCACTTAAAGATAATTTATTTAAAAATATTTACTTCTATTTCTTCTCATACCTTTTATCTGCACTGCAGTCAGGATGTCTAAACCAAAAATTAATTAGCTAAATTCAAATCTGAAGTTGTGGAATTTATTCCACTATTACTGAGGTAGAAGAGGAGATCAACTAAGGAGGAACAACCGGAAATCCACCAGAGCCCATCAGGGGTCTCATATCTCTTTCCGTGCTTATTTCCATATGCTGTCCTGTGCTGTTTCAGTGGAGATATGAGAAAAGAAGTAAGATTCCCAGCCATGTGTAACTGGAAAATGGAGAAGCATGTTCATAGTCTTCAGATGCTATTGGTATTCTTTGGTGCTTAACAGATGCTGTTAATAAAATATTTTTAAAAAGTTTAGTAACAAGGAAAGAATAGTAAGTGGCAGTTAAACTGAGGAAGGACTTCTGATTAGCTAATCGTAGATCCAACATTTCATTCGTGTATTCTGTATCTTATACTTAACACAAATGTAGAGCATTTGTTGTTTTCAGATTAAATAACATATGCTGGGCACCTCTAATTTGTGGGTCATTACAATGTTCTCCTACATGCTGTAGATCACCCAATGATCGCCACACTGAGGAACAGACACTTGAGCTGGCTCTGATTTCAGCCTGGTGTTTTTCTGCTTTTGAGCAAAGAGACTATTATCAGTCATCAGAGTGAGTGATCTGCAATGACCCATAGGCCCTTGTGGTCCCTCATGTTTGTATTTCTGTCCAATGGATATACTGTACTAGCATACAGTTGCATTTTTGGGACATGACAAGTCATGATGAAGAAAGGTAACTAAATACATAGTGAATTTTTAAAAATTTACAGTAAATTTTATATGTATAAAAGCAATGAAGCACAAGTTTGATGTCAGTGTTTCACTGCTGTTGGCACTAATCTTGCTCATATGCTTTAGGGACCTAAGAGACATCCTGAGAATGCTACTTTTTTCCTTCCCACCAGAAGAGAACAAGCATCTGCTCACACTCTTTCTAGCTCAATGGTACTAGTAGCAGTTAGTACCAACCTAGTTTTCCATGACAGAAACTTGGGTTTACTTTCTACTTGGTCTCCAAGTCCCTCTCACATGGCTCTCATCTTCACTTCTCTTAGTATCACTGCTCTTGGCAGGACTTCCCAACCTTGGGCCTGGCTGACCACATAGCAGTGATTTCCTCCTGCTTTGGGTCACTGTCTCATCTCTCCATCCATCTGCCACCACTGTGTGGTTCCAGCCACCACTCTAGGCAAGATTACTCCTTTACTTCAGATTTTAGCTGCTTCCTAGTGGCTGTACCCAGGATGAAGGCTGGAGGCCAAGCCTGGATTATCTAGATTTTCATTTTCTGACCCTATTCTGCTATTACTCAGGCCAGCAATGCCAGTGACACTGGACCACTTGCCCAACCTATGACTCTGGACATGATCTTTCCAACACTGTGGGCTTCTCAGAGCTTATATACAATTCCCATCATATTTTTCCAACCTGTTTTTCAGGATAACTCCCATATGAGGTATTATTTTTTCTGGACTTGTGGCTTAGAAATAACAAAAGAACAGAAAGACACCTAAGTTTGTGTGCTTCTGCAGTGATGGGCCCTTCACTCTTGGGAGTCAGCCCCACTCATCAGTTTCATGCCCTAGTCAGCTCATACACAACACTAAGAGCTGAGACTCACTGATATGTTCGCTACGTTCAGTTTCAGTTCTGGCTGAAGAGATAAATCAAGTGGTGAATGGGTTGGCTAATGTAAACATAGTATCTAGACAGACTGTCTGCTTCTCCTTAGAAGCATGCTATTCTTTAAAGGCAATCAGCACCTCCGTTTTCATAGACAATTCTAAATGTGCTTAATCAAACTAAATTGCCCTTGCTAGCAAAAATGATCATGAACAAGAGGTAAGTTATTTTATGTAATATAAAATATTTTATGTAGGGGCTGGGGAGATAGCTCAGCAGTCTAAGTGCCTGCCTGGCAAGCACAAGGATCTTGGTACCGCATGCCATACAGGCCAAGAACCAAGTGCCAGTGCTGGCCACCAAAATCCAGCATGGTGGTGCATGCCTGTAATCCCAGTGTGGGGGAGGCTGAGAAAGGAGGATCACTATGAGTCTGAGCTGTGTAGCAAGACCCTGTATCAAATAAATAAATAAAAGTTTTTTTTAATTTAATAATATTTTATCTAAATAAAATTATAAAGTTTATATTATAAGGATAATTAAAATATTATTCTACCCTATGAATACACATAAGACCTTTAATTGATCTACTTACCTCTAAAGTGCAACTGGGACTTAAAAATTAAAAAATGAGAAAGTTCAGTTACTAGCGTTAAGCCAACCCATTTAGGAGATGAATCATACCACTTAAGTTATTGCTCCTAATATTATCAATGACTACCAGAAAAAAAAAATATGAAGGCAAGTATGAAAGGAAAATGTGGAAGTATGATAAAAGTGCTTAGAAGTAAATATACGTCACAGAATCCTATTTCTGAATATGTGATCTTCCTGGGCTTTGAAGCAGGGCCTTAGTTACAATAACCATATGATACACTCGAAGGTGCAGGCTAGCTCAGGGTTAAAACCTTATTAACATTAGTGATTTTCAAAATATAATTTTAGTTTAGGAGAATTTTTAATGATTGCAGTATGTACTTACAGATTTCATAAATATCACTTTAATACAGAGGAACAGATAAAAGTTTAAATTATTTCTAGCCTAAAAACATTACAGATGATTATTTTTATTCCCTCTCTTCATTACAGACTCAATGTGGATATATGCTATCCAACTGTCTTCCTACAATGTGGAGGACATACTTTGTTTTTAAATAGATAGCAACTTATTTTTTTACTTAAAATTTAAAAAGCAAGGCCAGATCCCCATCCTACAGGCCCATGGTAGCTCTTGGCAGGGTCTTCCAAGACTTTATGAAATCTGATAATAAAGGATCACTCACTCTTGTTTATTTTAAGAACTCTGCCAACAACTCTAGGTTCAAAACATAAATCTATTTAGGTAAAGATATTAGAGTATGCAACTGCAAGTAGAGCAAATTATGAAAGAAATTCGTTTATGGTCCTATGAATATAAAACAGCAAGTCAGCCAGCTATCTCAGATGTAATCCAGCATCCAGGCCTGCAACAGCGTTCCAGCTATGATATTAAAATAGCAAACCTTTGCTGAGCATTAACCTATCATTACACCGAGTAAATGGCATGGCTCTGCCACCTAATTAGCAGTGTAGCTTGCATCTATAAAATAGAATTAGCACCACTGCTCTTTTTTATTATTAGTTTTTGTTTCCAGAAAGGTATGACCTTATCTGTATGCTTCTGTTCATTTATGTCCATCTACAAAGGATTTAATTATGTTCTTTTAGTTTTCTACACTAAGGAAATTGAAAACTGGCACTTTGAAATTAAAAATGTTAAAGAAATTAGTGAGTAGATTATTTATGCCTACTGCTTTTCTTCTTTCAGAGATAATGAATGGAAACATATTTAGACAAAATGTAAGGCACATAGGTTTGGGCAAAGAATTCAAAGCAAATAAATTATTACTATTCTTCTTTTCTCTTTCCCATATAGGTATTTTCCAACTTCTTCTAGTTATTTTGGGCAGAACCAGTGAAAGGAAAATTGCACTAAAACTACAAACTCCTAAAAGTCATACCAAGTAGAGTCAGCAGCCAGAAGATATCAACTTACATCTGACGAAGGTGATTCAAGAACAATGCCGAACCCCAGGACGTGGCTCTGCCCGGTGGAGGTGTGCTCTGCAGCTTGGACTGCGGACTGCCCCGAGGCCCCTGTGGCTGGCTTCTTCTCCACTTCTACCACACTAGTCTTCTGCTTCACAGTAGTAGGTTCTGCGGGCTTTGCGGGCACTTTTTTCTTTTTATTTCTCTTGCGAGAGACAGCAGTTCGCTGGGAGCATATAAGGGAAATTGGGGGTTGTTGTCTGTTTTGAGTTCCAACTGTGAATAATAAACACAAATATGGTACAGACACTTGTGTCTGAGGAAACCTTACCCTGGATCAAGCTCTGACATTTCCAAAGAAAGAGTGAAATGAAGCTCCCTCAAGGATAAAGCATATCAAAACAAATCTTACTCTGTACCAGATGCAGGCTGGGGCACTTTAAAGCCCTAAGGGCAGAGATAAACCCAGAGGAAACCTGCTCCAACCCTAATGGATCACTTGGTGTAATGCTGGCTTCCACAGAAGAAAAAGATCAGGAGCCACAAGAAAATGTTCCATCACCACTTCATGAACCATGTGGCATTTGTAAATAAATGAGAGATCCAGAACTTAAATTTAGGGACAGCTGTCTATGCTTTCAGGTAAGCCCCTTTCAGGAATATTCCAACTGTCCTTTGGAGTCAGCCAATCATTTGCTAACACCGCACAGGTACCAAAACAGAGATGAAACAGTGATTATTACACGGAAAGACTGATGAAGAGGTATGGCTTAGAAGGGCTCTGTCACAAGGACAGGTGAGCACATGAAGCATGCCTGTTAATCACTTAATTGGGCTTGGTAGCTCCTTCCTCATCAGATGCTCCGCACACACCCATCCTCTCCAGAGCACAACACCAAAGGGCATTAGGCCAGGTTGCTTTTCTTTTTCTTTTATTCTTTTTTTTTTTTTTTTTTTGGCAGAACTGGGGATTGAACTCAGGCCCTTGCGCTCACCAGGGAAGTGCTTACTCTACTGAGCCATCTGCCCGGCCCAAGGCTGCTTTTCTAGACTTGTTTTACACAGCTGAAAAGCCAAGTAGATTAGAAAATCTAGAAGCAGTCTGAGTTCCAAAGATGAAAAGCACAGTACCAGGACTAAGTATGCACAGTAAACACACACTTAAAGAATCCAAGCTGGTCAATGCAGTTTTCGCAGGTGCACTGTGAGAAACACTGTTCTCTAACCATTTGAAAACTTCCCAGTGGAACATGAAAGCAGGAGTGTATGGCTTGAATTTGTACTCAATTCCCTAGTATTAATATGGCTTCCTAAATACCAAGCAGGACATGCCTGCTTTTTGACAAAAAGAAACCTATAAATGTGAGCCAAGAAAAACAAATGGTCTTCAAAGTCACATGCACACAAATCATTTCCTCTTACTTTTTTCAGTCTGAAAATAAAGAATGTTTACACTTTGATCCTGATAGTTTCATCTTCAGGCAGGAAGGAAATTTAAAAGTATTGGACACAAGCTACCTAAGAAAATCGAAGTTGTTTAAATAACCATTCATGTAGCAGTTAATCTCACTGGTGCTCCACTTTAGTGGCACATGAGAATCACTAGTTTTTTGGGTTGTTTTTTTTTAAACAGTCAACTCCAAGAGCCTCAACCCCAATGCTTTGTAAGGGAAGGGGAACATCCAGGGCAGGGCTGGCAGCAGCATTCTGCTAAGCCTTCTCCAGCAACTGCATGCCTCCATGCCAAGAACTGCTCTCTGCTCCACCTACCTACATTCTGCTCCCTGCCAGGACAGTCCCATCTTTGATCTCTGAGATCCAACAGTCCAGTGAGACAACAACCTTGGCCAGTGAGGTGGCAGCCTTATCTCATTTCTCCATATCCAAGTAAAAGTAAGAATGTTTTTTGACTTAAAGAACACAGGTCTGACTATTGATTCTCCTTTTGAAAAGCTAGACATAGCTTACGTTCATAGCACCCCGACCTTACTGCCTTGTCTTGTCCCTAAAATAAAGGTAAAACTTTCAAAATATAATTTAAATCTGTGTCTTACTAGTAATGAAACTTCAATAAATCTACCCATACAAGTTTTTCTTAGTTTAAGCAAATTAAAGGAGTAATTTATTAGGTTTATCCTTTATGCTATCCATCGCCTTGGAATCATTTACTTTTCTAATCTGCAAAGGTTGAAAAAGGAATACATGGTGACAAAGTGGCATTTACTTAATAGATTCTAAAAAGGCTTCAGTCAAGGATTTAAATGGTTGCAATTTGTAGTTTGCCATTTCAGAAATAAGGAGCTTAAGTAACGAAATAAATCATTATAGTTTCACATGCATATTTTCTTAAGTACAACAAATTCTCCCCTGAGAAAAGAATTTGTACATAACAGAGTAACCTTTCTTTCTGAGGCCCTTCTTTAAGAGATGCTAACCTTTGCCTGGCTAACAAGAGTACAGACCATCATGGTGAAACAAGGTGAATCAAATGCTTACTGACCTGAGCAAAATGTTGTTTTTTGCCTTGGGATAAGGCCAAACTTAATACTTCAGAACACAATGCTTTTCAGCAAGTCTTTAGCTCACCTTACTTTAATATGAGCTTGAGTGACTGATATAGCTAAGAATTAAGCATTTATATAAAAATCACATCGCTAAGCATTAGGATTTTACCAGAACTCACCGAATGGCACCAAGAGCAGCTTCAAAGTGATGACCTTCCTGAATGCCAGATGATGAAAAGGCAGGCAGGCCAGGCAGGATAGGCCTCTGCTATCTGTTCTCCTGCTTTACCTAACTAACACCAAGCAGCAGTTTCCCCTGACAAGAGGGAAGACTTAATAAGATGATTTATTATTTCTTGTACCTGTGGCAAAAAAAATCTGCTTTCCCCCTAATTGTGGAGATGAGAAAATGAGCTGCTCGATGAAGACCTTGACCTCCAGCCTACAACACTAATGAGATAGCTTCTGCTGGCATCACACCTTCCAAAGTTATTTGTTTGCTAGCTCATTTTGATTTGAAAATAATTCTGTGTGTTAGATGTCAAAGCTCCATTTACTGGCAAAACTGAGGAGCACAGGAGAAATAGGGTGTCCAATGCCCAATGCAAATCCTATACTCTTCTGGTCTTCACCTCATCCAACTACAGTGGGAAAAAAAACCTGTAATGATGAAATGCAAGGGACAGACTCGAGGTATCTCTGAGCTTTCACAGTGGAACTTGCAGCTCAACACTTTCTGGTGCTAACACCCACAAACATCTTCCACAGGCGGCTCATGCTTCCTAAAGGGCTCTTCTATAGTGTATGCACCAAGATTTAAAATTAACTGGTATTTGTGAAGTATTGAGAGGTCATGCTATGAAGTATACTGACTATATGTATATAAGTATACAAGTTGTATTATGAGTGATCCAAATTTTCTTGATTTGCTATAGGGGAAAAACCCGCCTAGTCACAAAAAACCCCAAAAGGATGGATTCTGGAAAAGGCACAGCAAAACAGCAAGGAGGGAAGGATTCTGCAACAAAAGCAAAGTGCAAATACCAACTGCAGATGCCAAATATGTGGTGACAATCAAAGACCCCTCGGAGAGGCCTGTTTTTTGTACCTGCTTGGATCTGCATTAGTTTCCGCATGGTCTTGAGCTCTTGGAGAATGGCCTGTAATGTTGACTGGCAGTTACAAGTACAGCAGTTTGATCCAACTGATGAATTTACCACCGGAAGTTCTCCTAAGCATGAGAGAAAAGAATGACACTTACCTAAGGGAAAAAAAATTATAGAGGGGGAGGGAAGATGGCATCTTAGCAGGATTGTGAGTTGTGTGAAATTAGTATGAAACTGTGCCCAAGGAAAATGGGGCAAATAGTTTTCATAGCCTGGATTGTGGAGTTTACTCTATCTGATTATTTGACTTCTCTGAGGCAATGTGCAGGCTGTGTTACAGGAAAATACATGCAGACCTCCCTGCTGTAGAGCTGGTTATCTCAGAAAACACCCCAAGAAGTCAGAAGTCACCACAAACACACTCATGCTGGTGTGCACAAAACAAAACACCTGCCACCTCTAACTCTGATGTCAGGCACTCACAACAGTTGGTCTCTGTGTACCGTTATCAGAGTTCATATTAAGAATTGAGAGTTGATTAAAAATTTGCTTCTCTGCCATCACTGGAAGCACAGAGAAACACAGAACTCCCTCTGGGTGGCTGTGCAGGACAGAAGGGGCAGGGAGCTGGGGAGGGGTGGAGCTCTTCACCTGTATGCACCAGAGGGTGTTGGCGGGCACCTTTCCCCCAGCTTTGCTGGTAAGGTCCTCCTACATCTCTAGCACTCCTGTCTCACACATTCCCACTGCCCCCACCACGTTTTCTTTATCACTGTGTAAATGCAAAGAATTTTTCTTGAATAAAATGTCCCTGTTCTGCTTGCCTTACACATAAACAAACATCCCCATATTGTTCTGGGATCAAAAGGCACAGTGGGAAAGGACTCTGGTGGCTTGGTCCAGTCCTCACAGTACTGATGTCCACCACAGTACAATGGAGCAGTGAAAGACCTAGATACCACTTCAGCCTTCTGCTAGTTAGGCAAGGTAAGTGCTACAGTTTTGTTCCAATT
This sequence comes from Octomys mimax, assembly GCA_002564305.1. Classification (NCBI taxonomy): domain Eukaryota; kingdom Metazoa; phylum Chordata; class Mammalia; order Rodentia; family Octodontidae; genus Octomys; species Octomys mimax. The sequence goes on along the minus strand of NDGM011053640.1, from coordinate 7,900 downwards.
ACATGCCTTATTATACCCTAGATATCACTTAAATCTGTAATACACATTATGTACAAATACTAAAGAAAAGTTCACGCCCAGAATTACAGAACATAGCACAATTATTTATATTTAAGAGTATTACTAAACTTAGGCGTTACAGGTTAAAAACTGCAAGTGATACTGGGAAAATATCAACAGAAGTCCAGCTATATAAAGGTGGGCCTTGAATTGTGTGGAGGTCAGGGACACCAAAACCGTGCCATCAGAAATCCATGCAGAGGGCTGGCGAGATAGCTTAGTGGTCTAAAGCACCTGCTTAGGCAAGCTTAGGCAGGTGCAGGGCACCATAATTCGATCCCCAGCACCACCTGTTGTGCCAACCCTGCCCTCAGAGCAGGCTGAGCTGGAAAAAAAAATCCATGGAGAGCTACATTTATATTTTCTTTTTTAGTATTGAAGATTGAGCCCAGGGCTTTTGCATTGAGCTACATCACACATACCTTACTTATTCTATGAGATAGGATCTAATGAAATCACCAGACTTGGTATGAATTTGAGATTCTCCTGCCTCAACTTCCCAGACTGCTGGGATTATAGGCATGCATACCACACCAGGAGGAGGACTTTTTTTTTTTTTTTTTAAGAGAATTAAAAAAGAAAACCCAAAATACAGAATTTCAAAACAAGATGATAGGAAATTAACACTGGTTGTTATGTTGTATATTCTTATTTTCAAAATAGTTATTCAGATTACCAGGTAGAGGCATGCAAAATGATGAAACAAGCATTAAACTGTTCCTTTCAATAAACCAACAGAAATTAGTAGTACAATTATCTTAGCTATCTTGTGCATATACTTTTCCATTCCTTCTTTATTTCCTTTCTCCCATCCTAGCTGCTCTTTCCTTTTGAGTAGTTTGGGTAGAGGATTTCTGATTGGAACTTTTGATTCTCAGCAGTGTCCAGGTGAGATAACTATGAATTTCTTCCACTCATACAGTCTGTAGAGCTACTTAACTTATTCAGTGACAGTGTAATACTGTATCCTCACATTGCTCCTAGTTCTCTCAACTGAGAATGGTATCATGTATAGTCTACATGTGTGTAAATTCTGATAAACTTAAAAATCATAATAGATTTATGTATGATTATGGCAGTAAATGAAAAGACATCATTATCTATAGACATTTTGTGCATTCATGACATAACTTTTTCTCAATTTTCTATTTCTAGACCATGAAGTTCATCTAAGAGTTTTCCTAAATTGTGATAAACCTCAAAAGAAAATTCTTCTCATAGTGGACCTACCCAGTTCAAACTCATGTTATTCAAGGGTCAACTGTATAATGCATTTTTGTTGAATGTATACAAACAGTAAGCACAAAAAGGTCTTTTTGACAGAGAGGTGTAATCTGTATTAACATTAGTAACATTCTCCAAGTAAAATCCACTATCCTGTGTACTGGAAACCAGAATACTCATCACCCAAAAATTATCCATACATTCCTAAAGCATCTCATTTTCATTACCATCTCTTTCACAGGAGAGTGAAGAGGGCTTTTAGGATATTCCTAGGCACTACTCTAAGTGCTATCTTTGTCATTTTTAGAGGACAAACCTATCCTTCTTGGATCATTATAAATCACTTTCTAATTTTAAAGAGAAAGGACTATTTTTATGGAGGAGCATTTAAAGAGCCATCTCAGCAGGAAGAAGCCAGCACATTGGCCCAGCTGACATTGGGAGGAAAAGCCTCTGCTTGGGTCTGGGTTCCTTGCCACCTCATCAGTGCTTAGGAAGGCTTTTCCAACCCTTGAGCAGAATACTACAAATTGTATTTAAAGAGAAAAAACAAATCAAAACTTGTCTTAAAGGATATGATAAAATGAAAATAAATAGAAGAAAATCTTTAAGTGTTTCAGGAAACTCAAAACCTCTCATTTTTTTCCCTCAGACTTTGCAAAACCTATAGATCTGTATATGTACAGGTAACCTATAAAACAAATAATGTTCAGTGTTGCTGGATAGAAAATTAACATGACCAGCAAAGCATCAATTGTTTTTTCCTTAAGTTTGAAAATAACTACTTTCCCCTTTAATAATTAAGAGCCTTTAAGGAAATTTTATTTTAAGACAATACTTTCCAGTGCTAATGAGGCAAGTTAGGAACATGGGTCCTCAGGTTCAGCCCCAGAATGGGAGGATTAACGAAGAGAGTTCTGCGAGAGGTGAGATTATCAGCCCTCTCCCTCACTAGCACTCTCCTGATGATGAAGCTACACAGTGTATTAAAAAAAGTGAATATTTAAATTTAAAAATATATTTCAGTAAAAGACACACTGCCACAAATCCTCTTCAATATTCCCCCATATTGTGACCACACTCATTCCATCATCCTTGCCACCTTCTGAAGAGTTCTGAAAATTCTCTCTAGTGAGTGTCATTAGTTGCAAGGTCGTACCTGCCTCCACATTCTGAAATGATTCAACACATTTGCCTTTCACCATTTTGACGTTGGGGGAGCACTAGAAGCCACACAGTGTCAGACCAGACCCACTGGATAAGAGAGATGGGGACACATTATGAAATTTTTATGAGCCTGCCTTTCTGTTGAATGGAGATTCACCATATTTGTAATAAGACCTCAAAAAGATAATCTTGAAAGATTTCTAGACCTGCTTCAGAAAGCAGCAGGAACCACGGGACCAGTGTGTGTATGTGAAGCAAGGGGGAGTCTCTTGAGGGGGATTCATAGCAACATATCTTTTACTGTAATCAATTTTGTAAAGGTTTAGATACCTTATGCTCTGATCCCCTCCTTGTGAGTGAAGAAGCAAAAGGATACACTGTATATATCTGTAATACAACATACAGTGAGGTAGACTGTTCTAGTGGTAGGGAGAGCTGTTTATGCCCTAATGTTCAACCTCCTGTGACATCCATATATAAGCAGATGATAGTTTTAACTTCTTTGAGCGCTGAAAACTCTACTGAGAAATCTTCACATAGGACACAGAACCTCCATCTTTCCTGATTTTCAGTTCTAGATGTTTTAATATGCTTCCACATTTCCCTTCATGTTTTCCCTGTCTTTTGAAATGACTCAGTATGAGTGACGAGAAAGAGTTCAGTAAACTGATCTAAAGAATAAACTTAAAAAAATGAATAAACTGAATATTTAGGAATAAGACAAGCCGAGGGCCAGGGAGACAGCTCAGCAGCATAAGTGCTTTCCTGGCAAGTGCAATGTTCTGAGTTTGATCCCAGGAAAGAAAAAAAAAATGTTTGGGCTAGTGAGATAGGTCAGTGGACTAAGCGCCTACTTAGGCAAGGACAGGGACCAGGGTTCAATCCCTAGCACCACATGCCATGCTGGCCCCGCCCCCAGGCACACTGAGCTGGCCACAGAATCTGGGTGTGGTGCATGCCTGTAAACCCAGTAGGGGGGAGACTAAAAACAGGAGGATCACTATGAGCCAGAGATATGTAGGAAGACCTTTTTCAAATACATTTTTAAAAAAAAGAAAAGAAAAGAAACAAGACAAGCCAGGACAACTCCCAAGTACATTCTGTGATTAGAACATACCGTTGGAGCTTGCAGCAGTGTGGGGCTGACTCTGGAAGGTTCTAGAACGGGTGCCATACTGCCCTGAGAACTGCCCACTTTGGGGTGTTAGCTCATTCCACACACGTGAGGAAGGTGGGATGATCTGAGGGGCCTCTGTAGAGGAGTTCAAACGCTGAGGCCAGACTAGATCCAAGTCCTGGGGTTCTTCTTTTAATTTTTCTCCTTCTTTGCCAACACGCTGATATATCCTCCCAGTGCTGTCATTCAGTAATCTTCTCATCCCTGTAATTTGTTTTTTAATTTCCATGCTTTCATCTCCTAATGGAAACAAGGCCAAAGCATTGGAAATTAGCACAAAGAAAAAATAGGCCACTACCAAACAACAATACAAAATAACTGTTCTTTGGGAATGGGCAAGAATACTGATTTCATAAATTTAAGTAATTCATAGTAATTAAAGGCAAGAAAATTGACTATCATCTGAAGACTCTGCACACAGTCCTGAGGTATCCCAATGTTAATCTCCTTCTGGCCACACTTTCCTTAGGGACACATTCGATGCCCTTCTTGGAAGAAATTTCTTAGAGTATTACAAGAAAATTGGCTGAGAGTAAAGACAAGGATGGGATGTGAGGGGCAGGGTCCTCTACTCAGCTGGAGCCACATAGAGGTGTGAGGAGATCAAGGCCAGGCAGGTGATTAGCACTGATGGTTCTGGTCACTCATGTGTTAGCTTGGAAGGCAAGCACCCAAACACAGAAGAATGCAGGCTATTTGCTGGGACAGGAGCCTTCCAAGAATGGCTTTAGTGTACATCAGGAGTGTTACTGACAGCAGATGTCCTCCAGGATGATATCATGTTCAGAGAGCACAACAGGACACCAAGAAGCATGCTAAATGCTAAGGAGGACTTAGCATTTCTAGTGCCCTGACTCTATCACACCATCCTGAGGGGTCCCTGGGGTCCCACCTACCTACTCTAGGTAACCAGCTAGATAAGCCCTGGATATGTGAAAATGTAGCCTCCCCACTTTGTACCCAGCTAGAACCAAACCCAGCACCTGGACCTGTCCAGCCCAAACTGCCTGTCACTTTCCCTACACCAACTCTGTAACTTCATGAGAAGGCAAGTGATTATTTCTAAACCCACTTCACCTAATGCTGACTTCTTAAGATCAGGGTAAAATATACATGATACATGACATGAAACTCATCATCTCAACCATTTTTAATGCATGGTCCAGAGAAGTACATTTTTATATTATTGTGCAACCAACCTCCAGATATTGCTTATATTAGCTTCTTTATTTAGATACTCTTTCAGCCAGCCACAGTGGTACATGTTTATAATTTCATTACTCTGAGAGGCTGAGGCAGCCTAGATAACTTAGTGTCTTAGTGAGACCCCGTTGCAAAATTAAAAAATTTGAACATGGCTAGGAACATAGCACACTGTGAAGATCCTGAGTTAATTTCCCATACTGCCAAACAACACCCCCCCTGAAAAAAATAAATCAACAAAACAATAACAAAAAAATTTTTTCCCTTATGGGATTTTTTTTAAACTAAGGTATCTCTATAGCGGGCTGAGAATACTTCATAAACTTATTTAGAGATGACTATAAAATTGTACAGAATATTGTCATCATCTTCTGGGAGCCATTTCAAACATACTATCTTTTTTTCTGCAGAGTTAGGGATGGAAGCCCTAACAAGCTCTATGCACTGAACTCCCCAACCCTATAGTACCTTCTTAAACTGTACACTGCCAGTATCCTTGCAGAGATTAAAAAAGACTGGCTTTATCTTTTTCCTCTAACCCAGCCATCAAAAATCCATGTATCTATGGCCATTCATGAAGTCACTCTACTAAATGCTTTAAGTTTAGAGTAGGAGAAAAAGGACAAAGGCAAATGTCTATTAAGACAAGCATAGATCTCACAAATAAATGTATAACAATATTTTAATGAACTTGGCATCATATAAACTAGATTTCTCAGTAGAAGTAGTAATTATACAATAACCTGTGTATTTTGTATCACCTAATTAGATATTTAGCTTATTGATATATGTACCACATTAGCAGAAAGTGTATAAGGAAATTTTACACATTATTTTGAAGTAAGTCTGTTCAATTTGGGGGGAATAGGCACTGCAAATGTATTATAGGGTTTTTGCTCACGCTAAGTGACATTCTACCACTTAATTATTCCTCTAACCGCTACAACTTTTAAAAACAGTAACAAAAATACTAATTCTATCTTAATACTAAAAACACTAGTAAATAGAAAACACTGGTAAATACAAAAAACCCCACAGATTTCTAAAGTTACAATATTGTTACAGGTAAGCATATGCCTCACAGGAAAAATGTCTGAATTTGTAATAAAACTATTTCCACTTCAAACACCAGTGAAGACTTTAGTAGAGAAATAATAAATCATATTCCAGATTGTATGAGAATAAATGAGCAAGCATATTTTAAACAGTACGAAGTCAGCCACATCTCCAACACCCTCACCACGTCTGGGGGCAGGGTGTGTCTGGAGGAGCTCTGGAAGATTCAGGAAGGCACTCACAGCTGCCAGTCACATACCCTCCTGCTCAGGTAACTTCACCCTGGGCAGAAGCATCAGCTTTCTTGAACGTTTTGCCGTCTGCCTCTGGCCAGGTCTGCCATGGTGCAAACAAGCTGCACACAGCTGCTCCTCACTGGCAGGCCCGCTGGCTGCCTCTCCTTGCACCCATGGCTCCCTGGAAGGAGCTGCTCTCAGCCAGCCCATGCAGGCCCAAGTCAGTAGTGATTCTCCAAAACCTGACGATGTCATCACCAGAGAGAGGATACATCTCATGTCCAAGTTCCCATCTCTGCTCTGAGATCAGAAATAATTCTATGATAAAGCACTACCAATAGGAACACAAAAAGGTCACAACGATTCTGGAAACTTCTAAGAGCAAATCTGTCTGGTCATGACTTTAGTTTCAGAGTTTTAGAACTTATGCCTATGAAAATTAAGACTAAAAATATAGCTTGGATTTTACATGATTTTTATATTTTCATGGTGACAACCACAATCCTAAATTGAGGTGGAGATAAGGATAGAAAGTGACAGGCATCAAGGAAGACTGGTGGTTGGCTGCCACACAATGTGCAGAAAGATGTCTTCTACAGGCAAAACAAAACCTCAAATAAGGACTAGAAAGAAGCAGAGCTGCGAAGGGCAATGACAAAAATGCAAAGCCAGTGTAGATAAATGAGAGCTCAAGGCCTACCTACTTAAGAACATCGTAGAAGGCGAAGTAGAAGGTTGCAGTAATTGCTCTTCTGAGAGAAACTGCGGAGGGGCCTAGGCAAGGGTAAGGAAAGATTGGCTGGAGAAAGCTTCTCAGAGAAGACTACACATTTAGGGATGGTCTCTCGAGGTAGCCAAATCCTACTACCTTTATCCAGAGAAGCCAGGAAGATCCGAGGCCTTTGCTTTTGGATGTGTCCCTTGGGTCAAGGAGTTCTTGGGGCTTGATATCTATGTGGAGGGAGTGACAAGCTTAAGCAGAAAGTGAGAAAGTGTGTTTCCTTGCACACTTGAAACAGCTGTGCAGAAGGTCAGAAATGAGACACTAAAACAAATGAAGCAGCTCACAACAATGCTGAGTCAACCTACCTAACCCAGGGGCATGGGAGCTAAGAGCAGGCAGGCAGGCTGGGTGGCAAGTGCTCAGACACTAGAGATTGGTAGGCACAGTGAGAAAGCAGGGCCATAACCCTGAGACCTGGACTTGCTTCTCAACTGCACTTAACTTGCCACTGGCTCTCAGACAAGTCACTTTGTATTCTCAGACTTGTTTCCTGAACCTGAGCCAGGCCCGTGCTATTCAGAAATCAAACCAAAAAATACACAAAAGTGGTGTAAGACGGTTATTTTTTCTGTTTCAAAGAGTTAACCAAGTACTTGATGACTCCAAAAGTCATATGCCCACAGGAAAAGTGGCTTATTCTATCACAGTGAACCACAACTCTCCCTCTCTCTATCTTTTTTTTTAATTTTAGGGAAGGGCTTACAGGGTGTTCAGAGTCTCACTAGTAGATCAGATTTGTAATGATCCACCTCTTTACAGCCTCCCAAGAGCTGGGGTACAGGTGCACACCACCAAACCCAGTCTCATTTCACCATCTCAGTTGTGCCCCAGGGGTGAGGCTGTCACAGCAGGCCCCGGGGGATCATACCATGGGTCCCAGTACCTGTTTGCAGACACTTTAATTTGGCCAGCCCTTTAATTTTTTTTTTTCACAATTTAAATGTTTTACTTTTTTTGATAAAGCAGAGTATAATAGAAAAAAAATTAGTTTCC
>NDGM011053607.1:0-13731 GCA_002564305.1 Octomys mimax | reverse complement strand
ATGTCTAAGATGTTTGATATTTAGACAGATAGTGAGGTTAAGCTCAACTGCCTATGTTATAGGATAATGACATCATTAAGCAGACCTATTCTGGGCAGGGGAGGACCTTATGCTGTCCTGGCTGGTCTCTCCAACGCAACCCTGGAGCACATGAGACTTGCAAATCACCCTTAGTTCTGTGCTTCCAACAGGAGGAAACAACGCACCCCTGTCTGGTGTCCAGCTTGTCTTCGAGCTTTGTCCTCTTGCCCTCGCCTAACCTCTCCTTCTGCTCTCCCTGTTTCTGCCTTAAAACCACACAACAAACCCTCAGCCTCCCTCACCCAACAAAAACTGTTCTAATCAGACTTGAAAATCTTTGAAATTGAATTTGTGTGGGATTATTGAACCCCAGCACCTAGTGAAGAGATTGGAAAGATATGCTAGTGGTTCATTTTTAAAAAATTTTATTTTTACTCACTAGCATGTCTCCACTTTTGGGCCTCAGGCATTGTAGAAACAATTTCAGTTCTGCAAAATGATAATAATTTGATGGAAATTTTAGAGTTAATTTTGGGTGTGTTGAACGTTACTAATTTGGACCTTTCACTCAGCAAAACTGAATCAAAGGGCTATCTAGGCTTTATTATGCATTTTTTCCCTAGCTATGCTTATGGAATCATGAGATATGTGAAATCGTGTGCAACATTTCCTGCCTCCATGCTCCTTCCTTTCTTCTTTCTTCAGTTACTGAAAATATATTTTTCATGAATCTAGGTTTAGGTGGTTTTGTAGAACATCTTTTTAAAAAATCATTTAAATGTTTGGTAATATGTGAAAGGTACAGTCTTCTTCTCAGCAGCAGTGTTCTCATAAATCCATGGCTCAATCAGGCTGGGAGCATATAAACTGAAGATAGTATAAAGAAGAAAAGATTGTTCTTGATTTAATATTTCTCAGCATGAATTCTAAGATGGCTGATCCAAATCTGAGATAAAACTGGTGATGAAGCAAAACTCTGCTCTGCCCCAGCGAACTTTGCAAGTCTAGTCTTTCAGTTATGGTCAGTGTTTGCAGTTCTGATTAGATGTGGATTTTGATAACACGGCTATTGTTATTGCTCCTGAGAGTCTATGGTAGCCAAACATACTGCACAGTCCTTTCTTCTCTGAGAAATCAGTGCATTTTTGTTTCCCTTTCTATGAAACACATCTTCCATTTTATAATGCATCCCCAAAACTCTTTCTGGTGCTGACGATTTGGCTCAGTGGTAGAACACTTGCCTAGCAAGCTGGAAGCCCTGGGTTCGGTTCTTGGCACAAAAAACAAACAAAAATAAACCTCAACTAAAACACAAATACAAAAAAAAACCCCACCCCTCCAAAAGACAAAAAACAAACAAACAAAAACAAACAAACAAAAAACAAAAAAACCCAACCAACCAACCGACCAAACAAACAAAAATCCCCCCAAAAACCAAAGCCACGGTCTTATTCTCTTTTTGTTTTCATAGTCTAGAAGACTTCCTGTAAGGGTTGCTTCACAGGAGTTTATTAATCACTTTAATTGTCAAAACTTAAATTTGGGCTGGCTGTTCCAATCCTGAATTCTTGGTGATCCTATTCTATCTTAGTTACTTTTCTCTTGTTGAGAAAACAAAATACCTGGCACTCAAACTTAAAAAGGCAAAAGTTTATTTATCTCAGTTTGTAGAGATTTCAGTCCATGACCAGCTGGTTCCAAGGTAGGGTGGCTTGGCAGAAGGGCAATTCAGAAGAGAACCAGTTCATGGAAGCAGAAGAGGGCAAAAGCAGGCAGGGAAGGGAGAAGGCCAGGAAGGGAGAAGACAAGCCTCTTCTTGTCCCTTGTAATATTCTTGGGCTGCTGGGACTGACCTAGTAATCACCCACCCTTAATCCTAGCCTTGTACCATGAATCAATAGCACCTCAAGATCCAGCCACCTTTGAAAAAGCCCCATCCATGAAAGCATGAAGCACTGGGGGGACACTTAAACACAAACCATAACATACTCCACCTCTTGGTAGCTGGGCTTTGGAATTCAGTTTCTTAGATTCCTATTGATAGATTCTGTGAACGGCTCCTTCAGGAACTATCATCCTACAATGTGAGTGCGAGAGACGGGTGGGAGCTTTCATGGAGCCCTGGGTGTGGATCAGGGCTTCTGTGTCATTGCCCACTTGCAGCTGCACGAGCGGCTCCGGTGCTGGGTGCTCCCCCAGAGGCTGCTCTACTCTACCCAGCCTGTGGGCGTGGGGTGGCCGGTCCTACACTTCCTACTTCAGGCATGAGCTCTGACATTCACAGATTGACTTAGTCCATCATTCTGTGTTTCATCCATTTAGAATTATATTTTCTTTTCCTTTCTAATGATCAAGGAATGTGGTAGCTGTTATTTTACTCTTTTTTAAAAAAGCAATTTTATTGGCTTTTTCTAGACAATTGACGAGATGGTCCTATAATTTTATTTCTAGAGTGACAATGACTCTACTAATCCAAGGTAATTTTTCCAGTAGGCTAACACAGTGAAATGGTTGCTCCTTGACTATTAAAATAGGAAAAAAAATCCTCACAGATTTAAACTTTGTTGGGAATTTCTGTTCTGGAGGGCACACTGATAAGCAATTTTATGTGATTGTCAATCTGGGATTCTGCTGTATCTATAGACTGAAATAAGCAAGCAACTCAGATGCATCCCAAAGCCTTCTGTGAACCTACGTAGGCATCATCCCTCAGCTCACTCCCTGCATTTGTGACTTCAGAACAAGATAGAAATACTCATGGATTCACCGAAGGCTTCTGCTCCAAATGGGGCCCATGCTTTTGTAGGGTGGAATGATGTCTTCGATGCATAGACAAGGAGACTGAAGCTCAGAGGATCTGTGAGCCATTTACTCAGGGTATCAGATAGAGCCCCTGCACCTGATAACCCTAGGCAGCAGCCTCAAGGCAGTTCTTTCTGCTTATAAGTCTATGTGTTTTCCAGTTGTAGCTCTTCCAGTGTGCAGCTTCATCAGAGGTCATCATCTGGGCAGGAGAATGGCCTTGATCAGTTTCTGACAGGAAATGTTATGGGTTAGAACAGTAACAGCAAATGTATAGCATACATGTTGTTTTTTTTTCTTTTAAGACAAAAATATTATTGTCTAGCATGTTGTTGCCATTGTCTATCTTTCTAAACTAAAACTTTGGTATTTACATTTAATTGCAGCATCAGCACTTTGCCATAAATAAGTGAATTTTGAGTTAGAGTTTGAGCGTCTGTCTCTAAAAGGTTCACTATCATTGATTTAGAATATTTCCCAAAGGCTCACCTATTCAGGGGCAAAACTTTTGAAAGATGATTACTAGATTTTGTGGGCACAGTAGTCACTGATGGATTAATTTCCTGAAGAATTCAGGCTGAATGTGTTGTCAGGAGTTGCAGTCTGGTTGGAAGAGGCGGGTTGCTGCGGGTGTGTGTGTGACCTGGAAGGGTGTACTTCCATTGCTGGGGCTTCCCTGCATCCTCTACCTCCTGGACATCATGGATGGAGCAGCTTTTAAACTACCATGCCATTTCTCCCTTTTTGTAGATCGACTATGGACTGGAACTGTGAACCAAAATCAGCCTCTTTTCTTTTTAGCTATGAATGTTGGGAATTTTGTGCCAATGATAGGAAGGCAACTCAGACAGCAAGCCTCTGTTGTCTCCAGAAATGGGTTTCCAGTTTCCTAGAAGTACAAAGAGTAACGGGCATCAATTCTAAAACTAGGAAAATCATGCAGCAACCAGAGGGTGGCTTCCATTAGAAAGTGGCAACCAGAACTGTGTGGAGCCCAGCGCAACCAGATGCTACCCGCATATGTAGAACTGGGATGTGATAATGGCCCTCACTGCATCTGATCATTTATACATGCCATTGTGTTAGGTGGAATAAACATAACTCTACAACTGCTTGCAACTGATGGCTGTACTGTGACAATCAGTATAAATACAGCTATCAATTACTCTTGTTTCTTGCACCTGCTCAATTAGAAACTCTTTAAACAGAGACAGTGCAAATTACTACGAGAACAAAACAACACAAAGGAAAATTGAAGACTTTCCTTAGAAAACCCTGCTTTTATTCAAGGCCGTAAGTCAGAATGACATGCTTAAAGAGGAGGGAAGTAGAGAAATCATTTGTGTTACAATACTGAGGGAGTCATTTTTAGGTCCTAGCTGCCCTCACATGAGACCTGCGGAGTGGCCTCACAAGTAATGTTGTGATCTTCCTCAATTAAAAAGTCAGCTTGTCTAATTTTGCCCCACTGAATGAACTATCTGGTTTAATGACATTAGAAGCTGCACAATTACTTCCTTATTCCTGTTGTTTTATCAGCAAAATCTAGGTCTTCACAGGTTATGAAGACTTTCCATTTTTTTTTTTTACAGAAACTTGGATCAATTATGGTATCAGCAGGTAGGTAAGATGTGCATAGATCTACAGGGTGGGTCAGAGTAGTGTACAGGCTCAACAAGCAGACTTCTTTTTAAAATGTATTTAGTACAGGGTCTATGGGATCTCACTACACATTTCAGGCTCATAGTGACGGTCTTGTTTTCAGCCTTCCAAGTGCTGGGATTACAGGCACGCGCCACCATGCCCAATCTAACAAGCAGACTTTTGAGTGAGACAAATCTAGGACCAGACTGTGACTCCTCCTTTTGCTAGTATTATGATCTCAAAGCAGCATGATTTGGATGCATAAAACTTTAGGGTGGAATAAGAGAGACTTGCTATCTTCAGCCTTAGGAAAGGTGCTCCAGCATTCTAATCTGCAAGTGTTCACCCAGAAGCAGGGATAACAGTGAAGAACACCTCGTGTGTCCTTGTTGAGCCTAGCATAATTGCTTTAAATGATTCCTTGTCCCTTGAGGTCCGGTCTGGATTCTGCTATAAATACATTGAAATTCCATGAAGAAGTCCTTGGGCGTTTGGGACCCCTGGTATAGTCTCCATCCTGGGTTATTAAACGTATATGGCTTGATGTCTGATTATCAGTCAGTTTAAAAGGAACCAGTGCGATTTTGTGGCTGAGGTTGCTTCCTTCAGGTAGGAGAATTTCTAACATGTGAACAAAAACCAGTGCCAGCAAAGCTTCATGTTCAGAAAAGCTTTCTGAGACCTCAGATGCCTGGATCTAAATTCTCCAGAGTGACGGGGGAAGAGGAGGAATTTGGCGCAGCTGTGCAGCACATCGTGAGAGCAGAGGTGAATCAAGTGATCTGAGAAACTTGCAAGTTTGGGAGCCACGTGAGGTGCTATGATGTTGACCTGCGCTGTATCTCAACTTTGGATGCCTCTCAGCTTCCCAGGGAACAAACAAATCAGCAGAGTCCTGGTAATTAAAAGTTGTTAATGTCTCCTTTTTTTTTTTTTCCCATAAATTAAAATGATTTGACGTAGGAAGAAGAAAAGACAGAATTTAGTTATTTTGGTAATTGCAGTGTCAAATTGATAATTTGTCCAATTTTCTTACAAAATTGCCTAATTGAGAACAACTAAGCAGATGGCTCTTTGTTTTTGAGACGTGCGCTTACTAACCCCATAGCCAGTTCCCGGGGCTCACTTCTCATTTCAAAACAGCGCTGGTGTTCCGCGAGGCTGAGTCAGACCCTGGGCTTCGCCCACAGGCCGGCGTGGAGTCCTCGTGTGATGCCCGTTACTTCCAGAAGAGGGCGCTCAGAACACATTCAAGAGCCAAAGTTATAAAGCCGGTGGTCATAAACACTTGGCAGATACCAGCTTCAGCTTTAGGCTTCTGAACTGTTTTTTTTTTTTTTTCCTCCCATAATCACCAGGTAAAAATTCTTACTAAAACTTGTCCTCTATTTCTCTTCTTTTTAAAAAAGGCGAAAGAGGATGACAGCTTCTTAGGAGGTTGTGACTTTTTATAGTTGTACATTGCATTGGTTGAGGTTCTCTAGAGGAAAACAATCAATACATCACACACACACACACACACACACACACACATACACACACAATTGTACAAGGGTTTTATTAGATAGACCCACAGGATCAGAGGCGAGATAGTCCACCACGGCCCCTGCGGTCTGGAGGCCAGAGCTGCTCAGTCCAAGAAGCTGAAGGCCTCAGAACAAGAGGGACCAACAGCACAGCATCAGTCTGAGCCCGAAGGCCTGAGGCTTCCGGGAGTGGCTGGTGCGAGTCTGCTCTGAAAGGCAGAAGCTGGAGTCTGAAGTCCGTAGAACGCGGCAATAACAAAAGCGCTCACCTGACACGAAGGTTGTTAAATACCCGCTGACTGCCTCCTTCTTCCCTGTCCTTTCTCCCTGGGCTGTGAGCTTATGGGATGCCGCTGCCCTAGTCACAGTGGGCCTTTTCCGCTTAGCTTGCTGGTCCAGGCCAAGCATCTGTGGAAGCACCCCAGCTCAGAAATGTGCTTTACCAATCTGCTGGATGTTGCTTAAGGCAGCTGAGTTGAAAATAGTGATTAACAGTCACATGGATGCAGTGCAACACTGAGAAATCATTTGAGGCTGGCAGTGCTCAGAGCTTCTTGTCGTGTGGTCATTTAGTCCCGAGTAGCCCACATTCAGTCTAGGAGAAGCGCACACGCATGTGCTCAGTACAGGGCAGAAGCTAGGAGCAGTGAGCTCCACCTTGCACGTGGTGTTCATTGATCTTGCTTCTCCTAGTCTATGCTGTGGCTGCCCCTTGCCCTCTCTGCACCACCCATGAGCTTCTGGTGCTGGAAATGATTGGGAACCTGACCGCTCAGATGGCCAGGTGTCTGTGATTCTGCCACGAAGATGCCTGGATCTCTTAGGTACCACTGGTCTTTAATTGTAGACAGGCATCAGAATTGCTTGTGGAACTTTGAAAATGTGGGTGTCTGGTCCTGACCTGGAGTTCTCTTTTCAGTGGCATGTTGCAGGGTGGGGACACACTCAGGGCTTATAGCAGATACTAACGTGCACTTTCGAGGATTGTAATTTCTGTCCTTCTCTGGGCAAAAAAATTAAGATAAGGGCTGACCCTGATCATCATGTTTATTCATTATCTCGCTGACATCTTAGTGGCGAGTGTGCAGAAACTAAGCAGAAACTGGAGGGAATGTGGATCTGGTTCCGACAGCCTTGGAAATCCCCAGACCTTTTTGCATCTTTCCAGTGGGACCAACTGCAGCTTCCATCTTTTGCTCCACTGCCTGTACCCATTTCCTGCATTTTTAGGTTTGCAGCCATTCTCATTCTCATATTCCCCAGAGCAGCTCCCTTGCACACCATTTATCTTTGGAAGACATTCACCTGGATGCATATAAAGCTCTTATTCCAAAATGAGGTCTCGTACCTCTCTTGGATCATGCTGTTGTCAAGCAAGATAAGATTTCCCCTGCAACAGTGCTCTTTCTCCCTTCATTGGCTCTACTGGAGCACTTGTTAGATGGGTTATTTTTTCTATAGCACAGAGTAATATTTTGGATGTTGACAGCCTAGGTAAAGCTAGTAAAAATGTCCCGAGAAGTTGTCAAAGACTGCCTCATCAAGTTTCTTTTGGGAAATATGGCTTCTACTCAGAACAGAAAGAGTTAAAAATGTAACAGAAAAATAAGTTGTTGAAATACTTACATGTGTATAGTGGTGTTTCTCAGAGTTGTAAAATTCGGATTATCCCATACCCTTCTAGTTTTAGTAAAATTGCTGCAAGTACTACAGAACCTGCAATGGGGCTTCCACAGGCACCAGGTTCTGAAGACAATGAAATACTTCTATCCCATAAAAGTATTCCCATGCACCAGCCATCAGGTGGCTTAGGATCTAGTGCTGTCTGTAGATTGCCTGTCTTATTTGCTTGGCTCTTATGTCCTAATGAGGTATTAATGCGTATGTCTTCAACAGAGACTGTATTCTTATGCGTGCATATGGGATGTGCTTGTGGGAATGTGGGGCAGGCTAGAGGTGGGGAGCAAGATAAGGCATCAAGGACAGCTACGGATTAGGACAACTGGAGGGGGGCTTTCACAGCCCCTTGGCCCTTGCATGGTTGCTGCAGTTATAGAGGGAGCTAGGTTTACAGAATGGAGCCCACTGGCATTATGCAAGCTTTCTCCTAGTCCTAAGAACTGAAGGATCTCTGCTTTAGAAAAGCAAAAATATTCTTGGTGAAAAGTATTGCGGCCCTTCAATCACTTTGCATCAGAGTTTTTCACATTTTAAAACTGTTTTGCTCTTATACTTTTTAAAATAACATGAGGTCAGAGTCTTGTATTATAAATCAAAATAGAAGTGGTATAATTCAGTCGCAGCTGTAAGAGATTTCACTCTTCACAGAACTCCTAAACACTGACCTGGAGGCCACACGTCCACCCACCACACACAAACTTGTTTTTGCAAAGTGATTGCAGAGGGGTGACCATGGGTGTGTGGGTGGGATGTCACATACACATCTATTTTTTCCCTTTACTTTATATGTGAATGTAACTATTTTTTCTCAAAATGTGATTTTCCTTTTCTCAATAGTAAGGGAGAAATTTGAACGTTTGGCTGACTACTAAGTCTAGGAAATTTAGGTAAAGACCTTTTATTAAGTATATGTCAAATAAATCTACACTAATGATGTTTAAAATATTATGTTTTTTTTCCTCCTGGGGTATTTACAAAGAGATAGTGCATTAGAATTTATTCTTTATTTGTTCATTTGTGACCTTTTGGTCTCCATGTCCCCTGGACTCTTGCCCTAAGTAGCCTGTTAAAGAATTTTATTTTTTTCTACAAATAAGCCTTGGGTGAAACAGAATTTTAAATAGAAATGTAGGATTGTTTTTAGAATTAAATGGTTCTCATGATATTAAATAGTATCTGCCTTCATGATGTCATCAGCATTGTATAAGAAGCGGGACTGATTTAAAAGTATCCTGTTGGGGAACAACCCGTTCAGGCCCCCCTCCTGTCCCTCTCTTGGACAGGAGCTTTCTTTCTCTCAATAAATATTCTGCTCATAAAAAACTATCCTTTGAGGGAACCTGCCTCCCATAGAGGCACATGCCTTCTCCAAAGAGGGAGGAAACAAAGTGAACTGTGTAGGGCGTGGGCTTGGGCTCAGATCTAGAATTCATTCACAATTGCTTGGGCAGAGCTGGGCAAGAGCTGTCAGCTCTCTCAGCTGAGTTCCCTCATTTCTGATGTAGTAATAATGACAGGAGAATCATGATGGCATGTTTGTAACATGCTTAGAATAACATTCAGAGCAGAATAATGCTCAGCATGTATTTTCAATTGTTATTGACCAACCTAAGTTTCTTTTCTCTTACGACTGCTGGGAGAAATAGGTCTCCTTTGAATGTGCCTCACAGGTGACTGTGGGGATTCGCTAGTAAACCTCTGAAACTGCTAGTTGTATAAGCAAGTCGGGAAGATGTCATAGTGCATCCTTTCAAAAACATCCTCATCTTTATGCTATTGTCTGACCTTAAGTGGTTTCCCTAGGATAAGGAGAACTTCACCAAATTTCCATCAGGATAACAATCTCAGCATAATTTTCACAGCATATTTACCTTGCAATATTCCATTTTGGTCATCCGAAAGTTCACATTTTTTCTTATCTGAGGAAGCTCAGGTCAGTTTATGAAAATATTACTACTCTGAAGTAAATGATTTGGAAGGAAAAATTCTACTGCTTTGGCTTTCCACTTACAACAGTCATGATAAAAAATAATTGCTATTGGATTCTTTTTGCTCACTCTGGCCAGCTCTTGACTTCTGATCTGTCAGACTGAAGAAAACTTTGGGCCCATTGAACTCAAACTTGTCTTTTTACAGATGAGGAAACTGAGGTTCCATGACATTGTTAGTTTAAATTAAAAACAGAATCAAACTTTAGATTTGAGACTTCTCATCCCTTGGCCTATTTTTTAAAAAAAATGGTACTGAGGATTGAACCTACGGTTTTTGCCCTGAGCTACATCTCCAACCCTTTTAAAATTTTTATTTTGAGACAGAGTCTTGATAAGTTGTAGAGGCCAGAATTGAATTTGCCATCTTTATGTCTCAGCCTCCCAGAGCACTGGGATTACAGAAGTGCATCACCATGCCTAGTTTATCTGGCTGTGTAGCTATTAAACTACTCAGAATGAGAGTGATTCCTTTCTGATTGAAGAAAGGGAAAACTCTAAGGTACATAATCAGGTGTGTTCTCAAAATACAAGATGATGAATGTTAGAGCTAAAAGTGACTTTTCAGGAGCAATGTGTTCATTTGCAAAATTTACAATAAAGTCACATACCAGGGAACTTTTGAAAGTCACTGAGTGCTTGGAGTGTCCATCCACAGAGACTGCTGTGGAGGTTGCTCAGTGTATGGCTGCTGCTGGTTTCTTTGTAGATGAAGGAAGAATGTTCTCTCTTTTGAAATTAATTAACTCTACCTGAAGAAATCACCTGGGCATGGAGAAGACAATAAACTCATCTTTCCTTTTTCCTTCTGGAAATTAGCAAAAAGAGGCAGGTGAAGGTCAGGCTAACTGCCTGACTCAATTTTTTTTTTTTATGTCACAAAAAAAATCACTGGAATATGTTTTTGTCATTAAAGAGAGGCAGGAAGAGAAGATTTCGGCTGTGAAACTGGTTAGTAATGCAGGGCATGAGAACCTCTGTCCTTGGGAAGCAACAGACCCTGGACCAGGCAGTAGTGTTGGAAGAGGTTTCAGACAAACTGGGTCAGAAGCAAGTGAGTCAAAAGGAAAAAGGCCCTCAAAGGACCCGATGTGAGGCGATGGCTTGAGAGTTCTACCTAACACAGAAGGTTTAATTTTATTTTATTTTTTGAAAGCTTAGAACAATAATTAGGATTACAACAAAAATCTCCAGGGGTGCCAGTGCTTCTGTTCCAAAGTAATAGCTGATAAAGAACCTGTGATATTCTGATTGTGAATGTGACTGTGTGCTCCTCATCCAGAGTTTCTGAAATGCTTGGCTAGTCCTGAGGGAAGCAGGGCATGTCAGGCAGTCTTCATTACAGTATTTGGTCTCTGGATGGTTAATCTTGATCACCAGCTTGACCAGCTTCAGAGACACCCAGGAGGGCAGTAAAGCGCACATTGAGGTGACTCTGAGTGGACAGTGGGGGCAGGATCTCCAGGACTGCATCTGGCCTCTGACTTCCTCTCTTCTGGCTCTTCCTCATTTGCTGTTTCCTGGCTGTCCTGAACGCAATAGCTTTCCTCTGCTGTGCCCGTCTGCCACGATGTTTCTGTCTGGAAGGCAGTAGTAGTCTGTGGACTGAAATAGCTTAAACTAAATGAGCCACATTAAACCCTCTTTCCTTTAAGTTGTGTACTTAAGTAGTTGTTTCTTTTTTCAACAACAGAAACTTGAACAACACAATTTCAGACTAGATTCCTTGCCCAGACTTAAGACCCTTGCAATCTCAAATGATGACTCTCCTTCACAGGCCAATCAAATGAAGGGGGCTAGGGCCCCCTAGATTGTTTTGAGGTGGGAGCTGGTGGGCAGAGAGAACAAAGAAGAATTAGAGACAACCCCAACATCTGGGGCGGGGAGAGAGTTTGGTGGCTGGCTCAATCCCCAGGAACCCATGATTCTGTCAGTTACCCTAAATGAAACTTCCTTAAAAACCTAACTAATCAAGTTCAGCAGATTTTTAGGTTGGTGCTAAAAATCACTGATCACCACTGCTGCTCTTGGGGGTGGATGACATACTTAGCTGTACAGGTCAGAAGCTCCTGCACTCTGGACCCTTTTGGTCCTTGCCCTATTTATCTGTATCCTTTATGACATCCCTCACAGTAAACTAATAAGCTGTTCAACAAATCATTGACCTCAAATAGGTGGTTATGAGAACTCCTCATGTTTTATTTACTTATTTATTATTTTTTTTTAGTAATAAAAATAGTTTATTTATTCAGATGATGTGAAAAGACCAGAAAAGTAACATGAATTGCTTTTCTAAGACATTTCTCTTCATGTTTTAGCTAATTGGTTAGATGAGAGGTCAGGGACTTGGGACTGGCATCTGAAGTGGGGGCAGTCACTAGTGAGCTGATACCTTCATCTTTAAAGTCACCCCAGTGTTGAACTGAATAGAATCATGGGATATCCCTTCAGCTGGTGTTCAGAGATCGGGAGAGCTGATTGGTGTGAGAGAAAGCCCTGTACATTTGGTGTTAGAAAAGATCATGGGAATTCCTGTGTCTGATTAGGTGACTTGATTTGCCTTCCTTGTTGTAATTTCTTTATCGATAGACATGGGTAAGAAGACTTATAATTAACAATAAAGACCATAAAATAAATCAAGCCCATACTATCAACACTTTTTGGTTGTTAGGAGTAATCTGTTCATACAGCATTTCATTTTTTGAGTAATTGTTAAAAGGGCAACATATACAGTGTCTAAGGGATTAAACTGACCAGTCCAAGTCGAAATGTATATTTTAGAGTTAAATTTAGACTTATTCGGGGCTGGGCAGATGGCTCAGTGGAATAAGTGCTTCCCTGGCAAGCGCAAGGGCCTGAGTTCAATCCCCAGTTCTGACAAAAAAAATTTAGATTTATTCTTTTAAATTGAAAGACACAAGATAATTTAGTTACACTTGTACTCAGGGCTGGACTAAGAAAATGTGAGACTGTTATATTTATAAATTTAATTTATTACATTTATTTGAGCTGTTAAATATGTGAGGGGTTTTTGTTTGTAAGTAAGAATATTAAAGCAAGCATTAGGCAATCTTAATAAAGTTAAATTCACATATATAGTTTGAAATATTTATCAGCATTTAATCAAGTTTTGAAGGCCATTTATGATCATAACTGCTATATTGGCTCAGTTACTTTCTCACTGCTGGGATAAAATGCTGTACACTTACAGGTTAAATGAGGAGCATTGGAAGGAATTTGGCTCAGTTTATGGAGGCTTCAGTCCATAGCCAGCTGGCTCTGAGGCATGGCAGCATGACAGTAGAAGAATTTCATGACCTGGAGGTGAGAAGCAGAGTTATTGAGGGAGGCAGCAAGTGTGCATGCCCACAGGGACCCAGCTATCCAACCAGGATGCAGCTCCCAGCATCTCACCCTGCCACGAGCCCATCAGTGGACCCCTCACACACTCACAACCAAGTCTGACACAGCTGTGACCCAGTAACCTCCTGAAGCCTCACTTATGAGCACTTGAGGCTTTGTGGGGGGGGGGGCGTCTCGATATAAATCCTAGCATATATAGAATAAATGTACAAATCCAAGACCCAGTCCTAGCCCAGGCCCGGTGAGTGTGTGGGAGAGCTTCCGGCTACCTGGTGCCTGCGGGACCTACTAGTCCCAGCCCAGGTGCAATGTGGGTGACACCCTCTTTCACTCTTTTGGGATGCCCCCATCACTCCGTAGTAGCCCCCCACCACGCTGCCCATAGAGTAAGAATTTCTGTCAGGTTCCGGGAACCCCCAGATCCAGTCCTAGTCCAGGCCCGGTGAGTGTGTGGGAGAGCTGCCTCTCCCTCCTACTCCACCTTGTCCCCTCCAGACTCAGCTCAGGCCTGGTATACAGGCCTAGAGTGAAACCCTGCAGCTCCAATGCTTGCAGAGAGTATAGGGGACAGAACCACCCAGCTAGTCCAGGAGCAGAACATCTTGCTAGAGGGGCACAACAAGTTCACCCTCAAGGGAAGCAACAGGAAGGAGCTGAGCACAGCAGCCAGACCCAAGCCAGGCACTGCTGGATAAATCCAAACTTTG